>CAOGCB010125154.1:0-10943 GCA_948266635.1 Cnidoscolus chayamansa
ATTTCGTTTGTTTCTCCAATCTTTCCCTTGCCCTTACCAGAATTTGAGTTTCCTCCACTTTCCATTATATCAAATAAGATATAATTTGAAAAATTGAATAAAAAAATTAGAGAGAATTGAATAAAAAAAATTACAGAGAATTGAATAAAAAAAATTAGAGAGAGTTGAATAAAAAAAAATTAGAGAAAATTGAATAAAAAAATTAGAGAGAATAATAACTTAATAAGAGAGATTATAGAGTAGAAAAGCATAGAGTAGATTGTAGTATATTGTAAAATATAGAGAGAGTTGAGAGAGTAGAGATTTTTTGTGATGAATTTGTAAATGAAATGAGTTATTTATAATAAAGCAAAAAAATTAATTTTCCAAAAGTACCCTTAAAACTAGCCGTTTATGGCTGTTGAGAGGGGGTAATTAAGACATTTCAAAAAAAAGACAAATCTAACGGTCGAACCGGCGGTTCGACCGGTCGGAAACCGGCGGTTCGATTCGGTTCTGACTGGTTTTTCGAACCGCCGGTTCCGGTTTTATAAAAAGGGAAAACCGAAACCTAACCGAAAATTTTCGGTTAGGTTCCGGTTCGGACCGGTTCGAACCTCCGGTTCCGGTTCCGAAAACTGGAATATGGCCATGGCTACTCGCAGGGTTGATGAACTTGCCTTTTTTTTGGCTTGTTGTGAAAGACCAATGTTGGTCTGAGGAGCTTTAGGATACCACGCCTCCTAGCCTCTGTTTGCCCTCTCACACCATTTAATTTAATAGTTTGGTGGGCGGCAGAATAAAACAAGTCCGACCTGGAGAGCTTTTTCATAGGTACGCGGTACTCGGCGATGATACTGTCATTGCCGATGAGGCCGTAGCTCAGTCTTATTCTTCAGCCTTAACTTAAGTAGGTTGGGGGTCTCAATTAGTTATCAAAAGTCCCTCATATCTACTTCTGGTTCAGTAGAGTTTGCTAAGAGGTTGCGAGTCTGGAGATTGAGTAAGGATGTTAGTAATTTATCAATCAAGAATCTTTTGAATTAAAATCCCCCTTGTGGTTTGTTTGCAGTCCATATGACATATCCTGTCATTAGGTTTTCACCCGGATCCGGATAGGAGGTGCCGTGCCGGATTTCGTACTCTTAGTAGACTCAATCACACCCGTTCTCTTCACAATGAGAAGGTTCGGGCTATGTGGGATAAGAGCCTTCTTCCTTTTGAGCTTTGGCTGAACCATTCGAATCCAATGCTTCCGCTAAGGCAGCTAAGTCTTTATCATCCTCTGATCTTGGAATGTAAGGGAGGCTAAGGATTTGAACTCGATGCTTAGGCAGCCAATAGCTAGGGCGGGCAGTCTAAGACTTTCAACTTTCTTTCCTGCTGAACTGTAGAACCTTGGTCACTCCCTCCCACCACAGGTTTCGGAGGCTAGAGCTTTACTTACTCAGATAAAGGGCGAATCCTACTATTGCTACGAAGGCGGATACCCTAGAATTCCTGAAAACAGGACTTGAATCAGAAGCACCCCTAGCGTGTAGAGATGGCGGTAAAAACCTCTTTTTCCCGTAAGCGTAGATTTAAGATTGACCTCCGGATAGATTTAAGGTATTGGCTTACAGTAACGAACTTCTAATCCAAGCTTGAACTTAATATATTTAAATTGAGTTGAGCTTAATCTTTACTATTCGAGCTCAAATTCAAGCCTGAATATATTATTATGAGCTAAGCTTGAGCTTCTCAAAATTCGACTCGGCTCGATTTGATTACACCACTAATTTGGATAAATAAATTAAATCTTAATAAAATTAAGTTATATTTAATAAATAAATCAATTCGTTAATTTTTATTTTTTTATAAATTAAATAAAAAGTTAAAATTATTAAATTAAAAATAAATTAAAATACAATTGATTAAATTAAAAATTAAATCGAATTATTTTAATTTTAATTTTCAATTTGAATAAAATAATGGCTAAGGTGTGTATTATTGGGTTAGAATTAAAAAATTAAACCGAATCAATTTGATTCAATTAGATCGATTTTATTTTTTTAATTCATTAGTTTAATTCATTTTTTATTATATATAATTTTAATTTTCAATTTAGTTGGATTTTACAAAATAAAAAATAAAAAATAATTTATTAAATAAATTTTAATTTTAATTTATATTTTTAATTTGAACTTTTTTTAAAGATTTAATATATTTATCTTTTAAAATTAAATAAAAAATAATTAATCAAATCAATTTATTTTTTAAAGAAATTTTGAATTTATTAAAATTTAATTTATATTTTTAACTCAAATATATATTTTTTTAAAATTTAACTAAAATTTTTAAATTAAATAAAAAATAATTAGCCAAATGGATTAATTTAATAAATAAATATTAATTTTTATTAAAATTTAATTTATTTTTCAAAAATTCAATTTATATATAAAAATAAAAAACCGATAAAAAATTTCTAATTCAGACTTTTCACATATTTCCATTGGATTCAATTTTTTAAAACTTAAAAATTCAGTTTTTGGAATCCAACCAACACAATGCTAACTCTGTGACAGCTCTATTAGAAAATCAAAAAAGGAAGGACAGACTCTGACACCTGGGTTACCAAAAAAAAATAAAAATAAAAGGAAGGACAGATAAGCTAAACGTTAAAATGACGTGCACACTACACGTGGAAGGGGTCCCGTTCTAAAACCAACTTCTGAAGTGTGGCCCCCGCCAAGTTAAACGTCTTCCGTCCACGGGTTAAGGGGCATTCAAACCCTTCCGATAAACATAACGTCCCAAAACCCTCCTCCTTCCCTTTCCCTAACTTCTCTTTCCCTTCTCCGGCCATGGCTCAACCAGAGACCACCACCAACGGTTCCAAGAATCCGTCAGATTTCGACGCACAAACCATTTCCATCACCACTATGACTACAGCAACAGCAGAAGCACCAGCAGTTTACACTGCGGAACCCGACCGATTAACCCAAAACCCTGATCCCAATTCTAGTTCTTCTTCACAGAAACCTTCCAGTACTACAGTTAAGTGGCCGGGATGGCCTGGGGATTGTGTGTTCAGGTTGATAGTGCCGGTGCTGAAAGTGGGCAGCATTATTGGGCGAAAGGGTGACCTTATTAAGAAGATGTGCGAGGAAACTCGAGCTCGCATTCGCGTTCTTGATGCGCCTGTTGGCACTCCTGACCGAGTGGTATGTTTCTATTATTTTATTTTTTTCCTTATTTGTTTTTCTGTCTTGTTGCTTTGTTTTTGTTGGGTTTACATGGTTTTGTATAATAAGCGCAAAATGTAGTGTATAAATTTTGCTCCTTTTCTTTCTTGGTGTTCTCTTTCTTCTTTTTGCTGCTTAAAATATATACATACGTATATGCTTCAGTTGATACTTCGGTAATTATTTTTATGCTGGGGTTTCGTATGTAGTCAGCTTACAAATGCATGTTTTGATACATTGTTTTGTCAAGATGGCATTGAAACTCTGAAGAAAAAGAAGCAAAGCTCATAATTTCCCATTTATCCAAAGAGAAAAATGAAAGAAAAGAATGGGAGCTTACTTTTCCGAGCGATGACTCTAATGGATAAGAAATTGATAGAAAAAGGTGTAATTGAAAGTGGTACCTTTGATTGAATTAGACAAGAGAATTACAGTTTCTTTCATTGTTGTATGTTTTGAATATTGTTTTCCCAGAATGTCGGGCCAATGCCATTTATTCCATTATATATATATATATTTTCCAGCCTTCTTTAATTATATATTGCATGTAACTGTCCTATTGTAGGATTTTCCAACAAGTCCTTTTTATTGCATTTCTTTCAGGTGTTGATATCTGGAAAGGAAGAGCTGGAGGCACCTCTATCCCCTGCAATGGATGCTGTGATAAGAGTTTTTAAGCGTGTTACTGGACTACCTGATGGTGATGCTGAAACATCTGGAGCTGCTGGCATTGCTTTTTGTTCAATTCGGTTATTGGTGGCATCCACACAGGCTATTAGTTTGATTGGAAGGCAGGGTTCATTAATCAAGTCAATACAAGAGAGCACTGGTGCATCTGTGCGGATATTGGCAGAAGGTATGCTTTAGATGTTCTTTGTGCACCATGATTCCTCTGTAATGTTGCCCTGAACAAGTACTCGATCCCTGCTTTGTGAACAGAATGTTTGCCAATTTCATTTGCATTATGTTTTCCCCATTCTCATTCACACTCTTTCTCTCTCTCTTGGTTTATCACTGATTATGCTCTTCCAATAGATGGGTTTTTCTATGCAACTTGATGCAATTAGTCTCCAAGTATAGCTATTTCCTTATTTTTGCTTGCCTCATAATAGCTTTGCGTTCAACATGATTTTTTCTCATCACTGAATAAAGCAATGTGTACTTTTTCTTTGTGTTGCCAGATGAATTGCCAATTTACGTTGCTGCTGATGAGACGATTGTAGACTTGCAGGGAGAAGCCTTGAAGGTTCTTAAGGCTTTAGAAGCAATAGTGGGTCGCTTGAGGAAATTTTTGGTTGATCATAGTGTTCTTCCTCTTTTTGAAAAGAACGTAAGTCTAATTGGTTTTGGTTACAATAGAATATGTTTTCTATACTTCAATGTGCTAATTATTGTAGTTTCCATTTGTAGTACAATACAGCAATCTCACAGGACCGTCAAGCAGAGATGTGGAGTGACAAGTCATTGCTTCATGCTACTTCTCAAGGAGGGAGTGATACTGATTATCCTCTCTCAACAAAGAGGGAGCCTTTGTTCTTTGATTTAGAAACTCCATTGGAATCACATATCCCACCCTCCAGAATTTCACTCTATGGACAGGATCCTTTACTTTCATCTCTACGTTCTTCTGTACTCAGTCGTGCCAGCGGTCCAATAGTTACTCAGGTTTGTCTAGAAGTGTTGACGTGTTTACTATTTAATTGTATGCCTTACTAATCGCTGTTTGATAGCAGAAGGATTTATAAGGTGATAATTTTTTGTTCGAGTATTTAGATTGGGTGTACTTATTTCTTGCTTTTACCAATTTAAACTAAAATCATTTTTTTTCTATCTTATGTGACTTTTCTCACTTTTTCAGTTGTAGACCAGATCACTAATGGGTTTGTTGTGTTCTGATATATACATATATACTTTGGACAATGATGTTTTATTGCATAGGTTAGGTGCTTTTTCCTTCTTCATTCTTCTAAGGGTTTCTCTCTTACCATGATATATTGGGTTTTCTTTCTGATCCTTAGCCTCTGCATTTGGATTTGTTCTCTCACAGCCTTCATTTCATGTAATCAAATTCTAACTACTAAACTGAACTTAACCAACTTTGTTTGATTAAGTTCAGTTTTTAGAATTCGGTTGTATTTTGAATTGAACCAAATTGGCCAATGCCCAAATCCTATTTTTTTTTTAGGAACAAGCACCCCTATAAGAACTGAAATTTGGACATTTTTTACATGTTTCAACCAGTGCAGTATAATGGTAAAAAACCTCTGCTTGTACTTGATTTTGAGGCACCTATGTGGAAAGGATGTAGCATGTTCTATTTGCTTAAACGCACTGTTATGGATAATGGATAGGATTGGATTATAAGATTTTGAGTTAGATTAGATTTGAATTAAGATTAGATTTAATTAAATCATTTGATTTGGAATTCTAAATTAATTAGTGATGATTCCAGAAGATAAAAAATAAAATGGCTTGAGCACCGTGTCGCTCTTTTCTCTCAATTTTCAGTAACCTCTTATCTTGGTTAACAGCATCCTATATATATAGCTTGACTGCTTGGAGTACTCGGCGTGGATTTTGGGATGTGGGTAGAGATTCACGTTGCCAATTGTGTACGTGGGCCACGGAGTGGGACAAATCATTCCACAAAATTTGGACATAATGGGAGGTGGTTACCTTTGCTGACATGTGCCGAGCCATTCAAGTTGCAAGGAAAGTGGCGTTGTTGCATAATTCTTTTACTTCCTACCTGCTATGTCAATCAGAATTCCAATTAATAGGAATCGTTTGTAATATAATAATTTCTTAATAAAGGTGAACATAATTTCATATCTTGATCTAAGACTCTCTTTCAATGAGTCTGAGGTGTTAAGAGCTCCCTCTGATTAGCTCCTTCCCTACCTATCGTTCTATGACACAATCCATCACACAGGCACATAACAACTTGGTATCAGAGTCAATTGTCGTGGAGGAAATGACACCATCACTTTTCAAGAATTCCAAGTGAAAAATGAGGAATCCCAATACGAATCCTATCTCGACAAATGCAGAAGGTGTTGAACACTTAGAGTGCAAGCTGTGACAAAGAAACTAAGTAGGTACCAATAAGGAGCAACTCTCATTTTAATCCAACCATCAGAACAGAAGGCAGAGAAGCCCAATCAAGAAGAGAGACATAATCAAGAAAGTGAAGTGGGCTTAGGGAGCAGCAGCCAACCAAATTCTCAAAATGGGATAGGAAATCAGATGGATACTAGACTTGGGACAACAATCGACTCTAGATACATCAAACTTAAATTTCCTTCCTACGATGGAACAAAAAGATGGGTGAATTGTTGTGATCAATTCTTCCATAGTCAAAGAGTAACAAAGGCCTTAAGTCAATTTGAATCACATTTTGAAACACATCCAAAATTTGAATTTGAGGACAAACTCATTTTCCAAGAACGGAGTAATGTTATGGATAATGAATAGGATAGGATTATAAGAATTTGATTTAGATTAGGATTTGAATTAAGATTAGATTTCATTAATTCATTTGAATTGGAATTCTTAATTAATTAGAATTTCTAATTAATAGGAATCTTTGTAATATCTATATATAGAGATAATAATTTCTTAATAAAGACAAACATAATTTCAGAATCAAAATTATGACATTTAAAACTCTCAATGAGTCTGAGGTGTTAGGAGCTCCCTCCAATGAGCTCCTTTCCTTTCCATTGTCTCATGATACGGTCCATCACACAAGCACATAACAAGTACCTATAACAATGTGGCATGTGAACCCTACATAGTATTAGTATGAACTAGAAATAGGGGGTGAAATTGAGATGCCTAGCTCCTTGTAATGCATGTGATGAAATGGAAACTTCTACTACTATTGTTTTGGTTTGTTAACAATTTTTCATAAAATTCTTTTACACTTGATTGGTATACATAGTTTTTAAGGCGAGAGGCGACACTAAAGCAATGGGTACTTTATTGCCTTAGGCGAGTTGATGGCCTTTTTGAAGTGAGGCACCATAGCTTAAATTTTACCTTCCTAATTAGTTAATATAATTATAAAAATATATCCTAATTAATACAACAACAACAACAATAATAACAAAGCCTTAGTCCCAAACAAGTTGGGGTCGGCTGTATTTTATCATAAGATTGGCTAAGTTTTTACGCTGGCCGCCTACCTACCGCAACCCTCCTCCTTTACCCGGGCTTGGGACCGGCTACGCTACTCGCATAGGCGGAGTTATCCTAATTAATAAATATAATTATAAGAATATATTCATAGTTAGTTAACATAATTATATGATATATATCCTTAATTGGTTAACATAATTATAAACATATGTGTGTCTCTCTCTCTCTATATGTGAAGTTAATTTTGTAGATATTTATGTAAATATTATGTTATTCCCTTCCTAATTAGTTAGTTAATATAATTATAAGATTATATCTCTAATTAGTTTGCATAATTATACGATATATATGGTTTTTATTAGTTAGCAACTTACATAATTATAGGGTTATTTTTTCTAATTAGTTAGCATAATTATAATGATACTTTTCCAAACAAGCACCTAAAATTTAGTTCTCTAACTAGCCACTTTAAAAGAAAACTTTGGATTAGTGTTTGGTGATCAAAAAGCCAAAGAAAAAAAAAAAAAAAAGAATTTTGCACCTTATTTGCAAGAGGCGATACCTCGCCTTGCCTCCTGCCTGAGCCTGGCGAGGTAAGGCGCTCACCTCTTATAAGAGGCCTCGCTTGGTCCAGGTGAGGCAATGAAGGGTCGCCTAGCCTCGCTTGGCGCCTTGCCTGCACCTTTTGACGTCTTTAATAACATTGCTGGTATATAACAACACTCATGCAGTTGCCTGCACCTTTGGGCGTCTTTAATAACATCGCTGGTATATAACAACACTCGTGCACTTTTCCTCGTATACCTTTAGATGTTACACAACTTGTCACTATTGATCTGGCCACAAGCATATTTTATAATCTTCTCATGTGATTAATTCCTCAAATTTGTTCATATGCTTCCGTCTCTCCCTTCGAATGCTAATTATATTCATTCTCTCTTCTATTTGGTTCTTTCTTTTGCTTCTTGGTTCTTCTGTCCTTCCCATATGTCCTAGGCCTAGGGTTCAATTTATGGAAATTACCAAAAAACCTAGATTTCTAATCCAATTTTTTTTCCAATTTACTCTAAACTAAGTAAAAAACCTACAATTTATGTTTATCCAATTGGACATAACAAGTCCATTAATAAGCAAACAAAAATGCCATGTCGCATGTCTTTCACCTCCAATTAACCCAATTTAGGCCTAATTAAATCCAATTAAATGAAATGAAAAGAATTATAATAACAAACTTAAATTATTTTTCTTGTTCAATTAACCCATTTAAGCCTAATTAAGTCCTATAAGAGCTTTGTGAAAAACCGGCGGTCCTCTTCATGTCTTCATCACTCAACCAAAACACCTTAAAGAAGATGGATGATTCGGACTTAATTAAGGTTACATTGGGTTGATTGGAGGTGACAAACATTTGATGTGTTCTTTTTGTTAGCTTATTAATGGATTTATTGACTATAGGGTGTAATTGGATAAATATAGAAAGGACACTGTTTAAATTCGCTACTTATTTATTGGAACTAAACTGATCCATCTGCACACTTCTACTGTTGTTATTTTTGGGTATTTAATTTATAATGTGCATCTCCTCAAAACTTCATTTCTTTGTTATTTACGGATTATAACCTAATAGCTGGTCTATGTAATTGCAAATTACTATATTAGCAACTAATATGAAACTTTAATTACTTTGTTAAATAATTATTGACATGATTATATTAGCACGTCCCAGCTGTTGTATATTTGTAAAGCGTAATCTGCACAAGTATCCAGCATTTTGACAGTCTCTGTACCCTTCCCTTTCATTAGTTTCCCCTTCCGTCTCTCTCTCTCTCTGTGTGTGTGTGTGCGTGTGTGTGAAGAAGTCCATTAAATTCTAAAAATAATGAGTCAGGTTATAGTGCTATAAACCAGTGATTAAACTTAGATAGAGGCTATGAGCTTATCCCTTCCCCATTTTTAGTCAATGTAGTTTGAAACCAGCGAGAGAATTATAAGGGATTATGATATTCTATTTTGAATTGCAATTTGGTTAGGGTTTCTATTGATTGATTTATTTTTTGGTGGGGTGGGGAATGATCTAGATTTCTTATGCTTTGTTTTGAGTAGTGTAATTGTAGGCAATATGCTGGGTATATGAAAATATATTTATTTAATTTTCTCTTACTATTTGTTTGGAAGGAAGTTTTTGGAGGTAAAGAAATAGTTTGATTGGAAGAAAGATTTTCTAAAGAAGGCAAGTCTTTTGATAAAAACCTCTAAAATTCTCACTGTTTCAACCCATCAAATTTGTGGGTTGGAAAAGTTTGATGCCTTACCTTCCATTATCTTTACCTTATTCTTGTGTTTCTTTTTCTGAAAGAAAAATTCTTATAGTACAGTCAAACACATTGTTAAAAAGTTGTATCAATTATTCTGACTATTTTTTTTTTGTAGACTTGAGTATTTTACATTTGGTTCCGCACATAGTGCATGTACTTGACCTTCCATTATATCATATATGTGATTTATGCAATTCAATTTTATTGAATGTGAATTATTATTTTTCAGCCAGATAAGATTGCTTCTTGTCTTACCATATGAGATCCATTTCTTAAATACTGTTCCATTTTCTATTTTATATTTCTCATCATAATTGCTGGGAGTGCCTCACGTAGCAGGTAACACAAACTATGCAAGTACCAATCTCATATGCTGAAGAAATCATTGGGATTGGAGGGAATAATATTGCATATATTCGTCGAACTAGTGGAGCCATAATAACTGTGCAAGAAAGTAGGGGAATGCCTGATGAGATAACTGTCGAGATCAAAGGTACTGCATCACAAGTAGAGTTGGCTCAAGAACTGATTCAGGTATGACATTTCAGAACAACTAATCTCAAGTTACCAAGTTACTGACTTCCTGCATGTTCTAATTTAAGAACAAAGCATGTGCATGTGCTGGATTGTGAATTTTTGGGATATAATCTTCTGTTTGAACCATTTCTTTTCTTCTTGAAATTGGTTTACTTTCTTTATATTAGCATTACATGCAACAGTGCAGTATGAAATAGTTTGTCTTATAGGGCTTTAGATATGTGATTTCAGATTTCGTGACATATGACGATATAATGTCTCCGAGTGTGCAGGAATTTCTAAGCAATCACAGGGAATCATTTACGAGCAGCTATGGCAAGTATGAGCCTGGACTGAGGTCTGTATACTCTCAGATGGAACCCCCGCCCCCTCCCCCTCCCCGGCGGTATTCGTTGTCGGGACAGCCGTATGGTGGATATGGATCTTCTGGTCCAGGAGGCTACAGTAACTTTAGGCTTTGAATTGGTAAACCTAAAACATTGTTGTGTTCTTTTTGAACAATTTCTATTATATCAGATATTTGTTAGAAAAAAAGGGAAAAAAAAAACCTCATATAATTTAGTTAGTTTATGTAAAGTTGTTGAAATGTAGGTGAGCTGAATGCTGTATCTAAGATTGATCATGGGTCATTTTTAAGTAGCTGAACTTTGGAAGGAAAAAAATGATGCTAGAAAATTGAATGAAATAGTTGTATTTTATTCTATTTCTCTGTTCTTTTTGATGTTGCTTTTATTCTTTTCTATCATCT
>CAOGCB010125161.1:0-11679 GCA_948266635.1 Cnidoscolus chayamansa
AGTCGAACCCTAACATTTAAAAAACTTAAGTTCTTAGCTCTAAACTTTGAAAACAACTTAAGCATCAAACCTCCATTAATCAAATATCAATAGAAAAATTGAAAAGGCACAGTAAAATTTGATTGGTTAAAAATTAAAAAAAAGTAAAACAATTCAATATGAAAAATATTTTTAAAAAAAAGTGAAGATATTATTTTTGTTCGAACACTTTATTATCAAAAAAATCAGTTTACTTCTTTTCTTTTATGGCAAGATGTTAAACACAGTTGAAGTAGGATCTAACCATGCAATTAAATAATTTATGGCCATTGCAAGTGAATTGGATCCTTAAGTGTTTTTCTTCTTGTTAGAAGCGCAACAAAAACAGTTCTCTCTATTTCTCATGGAGCATGAGTTTTTTTACCACTTGCTTGCCAACAGAAGTAACCACTAAGTTGGGTAAGAATCTGTTTGATTCGTCTTCAAAGATACAACCTCTTTTTCCATTCCTTTTTCACTAATTAGGCTCTTTTTACCAGAAACCTGCTTCAGGGTCTTGGACTCAACCAAGAGATGCTTCTAGAAAGCATTCCAAGTAAATAGCACACTGTATATTTATATATATGATGGTCATTAAGGACAAAAAAGAGTAATGGAAATTGAAAAGAGAGGGATAAAAGACATTTTTTTAATTTTAAACTACCGTTTCCTTTTTGACGTTTTAATTTCTCTATCAAATCAAATGCTGCAGTCATTCCTTTCTCTTGGTATATTAACATTTCAATAAGGGAAGATTGACAATGAAATCATTTGCACAGTGACATCTTAACAGTTAGGGCAAGTTGAGTATAGGACCTTCTACCGATCACTATGCGATTGCTTAATATATATATCTGTAGTTTTTCAACAATTTTATTATCAGAGTAACTGCATTTGAAGTCCTAAAGTTTATCCTTTTTACAACTAAAATTTTAAATTTTTTGCTTGTTCATCTATCGTTTCAAATATTTCAACATCAAATTTTTATAAACTTTATATGGGATATACGATCAACCCTTACCTAGCTCATAATAACTGCCATTTTTCAATATTATATGGCTCCAACCCACAAGTTTACATCTCTAAAACCAAGCATATATGAAAGCAATCATAAAGAAAATTAAAAAAAAATGAAAGAGTGAGATACCAATTTGTCGCTTCCCAGCCAATCTGAAAAGTGATGCTGCCTGTGACAAAAAAGATCCATTTAAGAAGGTAGAACAATCTCCAGTGGTGATTGAATAGTTTTTTAAGAATAAAAAGATATACTCGTATGACTTGCGCATGAGCTCTAATCATCCTTCCTCTTTATATTACTAAACATTTTTACTATTTTTATTATCTTTCTTCTTTATTTACGAATAATTTATTTCAAAAAAAAAGATGACAGAAAGAAAAAAACTCACCATTGTTGCTACTGAAATAGTGAATCCTCCTCTTAAAAGCTGCGAATGCTAGCGAGAGAGCCAGCCAAAATAGAGAATTGGATCAGTCTTCGTTTTATACAGATCCATACAACTATTGTTTGAGTGGACTTTTGCACTTTCTAGTGTCCAAATATTAATAATGTACAACATCACTTGGAAACTTCCTGGAAGGTTCCGCTTCCCTGCCAAGGACTTCAACGTCTAATTTATCCATACGTTAGCTCACGTCTATTTCAGTACCATTTATGTCAATATTTGTTGGCGGAAAATAATTTTATTATTTTTATTATTTTATTATAATAATAAATATTAAATATATCAATAAAAATCTAAAAATATTTTTTATTTTGTCAAAAATATTCTTTTATTTAAAATATTTTTAATTAATTTTTTTTATTATTTTTAATATAATATAATATTTCTCGAGCCTATACAAACTAAATTTTAACCTACCTTATCGTGTAAAAATAAGTTTTTTTATTTTAGATTCTATTCATTTTATTTTATATTATTTAAAAATAAAATCTTAAAAATTATATTATGGTATTTATATGAATGAAACGACAAGTGACGGTGATATTTATACATAATATTTATAATTAATATTTAATATTTATAATTTAAATTATATAATTTAAAATAATAAATTATATAATTGACAAATTTGTCATATTTTCAAAACTTTAATATTAAAATGCTTAATATCAAGGTCAATTAAAAGATTAGTCTATGTACATTTCTATTTAATTTAATATATTTAATCTCTTTTCTACAAACTTTCCAATCAAATCTCTATCTAATTGAAAATAATGAAAGGGAATTATAAACCAGTCTTTTCTATTTAAAAAAAACAATTATTCTTAAGATCCCATTTATATAATAAAAAAATATTTTTAGAAAAATAATTCTATGTTTTTTAACATTTTAAAAACAATAATAAAAAAGATTCAAACCATTTTTTAAAAAAATAAATAAATTTCCAATTTTAACAATATTATTAATATATTAATATAAAATTTTATTAATTTCTTTAATCAACCAAACGTGAATTATCTTTATATATTTATATGTTAGATAAATGTGAGGGGTACTGCTTTGAAAGAAATATTTATAAAAGCACCCCAAACTCTTCATCGTTTTTCAATATGGGACAACCAACAGTAACTATACAAAAAAAAATTATTTGTAAATTTAAAAGAGATAAATTAATTGATTAAAAACAACAAATATATGTAATAAAATTAACAGTTAATTATTGATATAAAAATATGGAAAATATTTTATAAAAAAAATATTTTTTTAATTTAAAAATCCAACTTGACTTATAATGATTATGATGAATTTAACTTTAATTTAAAATATAATCAAACTAAATTTAAAGCGTTTATTAATTTAATATTTTATATTAAAATCATTATAAATTTTTAAAAAATAATATCAATGGATCTTACAAGAGACCTATACAGTGGCTTCGTAAATCTACTATGCGAGTTTCTCTTCTTATAGAAAAGTACTCCACCTTCTCTGTATCTTTTACTGTTATGAGATTACTTATATGAAAATACTTTTCTTTCTAATTTAATTAATATTTTATTTTAATTTGATAGGTAAAGGTCATTCAAGTTGAAGTTTCAAGCAAAATTTGATTTGAACCTTAAAGTTAAGGATTGAATTCGATGTAACAATCCAGATTTTCGAATTGCTAGCAGCATTATATCTTGACTACCTCAAGGTGACTAAAATCTTAACCATCTTGATATTTCTAGTACATTATGTTTCATTTCATTTCATTTATTGTTCATTATCATAATATTGATCTTATACAAATATTACATTTGTAACCATACAATATCCATATGAGAGCAATGAATCTCTATCATTATATAGTCATCATCATATTTTTAATAGCATGAATTTTTGACCACCCAGTTGGTTTGCTAGTTTTGTAGGTATAGTTGATGCCCAACTGGCTTGCCAACTCCATATGCATTATATATGTACCAAGAGCTCCTTTCGTCTAATCTTAGTCTTACCATATATATATAGCATAACATCATTTGTGGGTCATCTGTGGGTCCATAACATAACAGGGTCTTAGATCATTCAACATTGCTTATAAATGATGTAATTATGCAATGTGTCATATCTCATGATACTAATGCAAATATCCTAGAACATCATAATGCATGAATATTCTGTAAACATTTATCATTTTTATATTATAAATCACATTTAAGTTTATATCTGCTCACCTAGGTGATAGCGCATCGACAAGTCTCTCATCTGTCATTGAAGTCTCTGATTCTTGGGGTTTGATCATGTACTGATAGTCTTAGGATTAGAGACTAATTATAAACCCTTTTCATAATCTAAAAATATTCCAAAAAATCCCTATATAACATAGCATAACATAACATTTAATCATACTTTGCAACTTCGGTTAAAGTTGCTGGCAATGGAGTTTCAGCGGTAGGTTTGGCGGTTGAACCTTTTCTTTTGCCGAGCCATTCTATGCTTCAGAGATATCTTTTACTGCCTATTATGCCTCAGCCTAAAATCTCAATTTCTGCGATTAAACCATACTTTTGGCTACTGAACCTAGATTTTGGCAGAATTCCAAAACTAAGCTTTTGCATGGTTCTAGCATACCAATTCCTAAAAATGCATATTTAACACTTTTAATATCTCATTCAACATCCCAACTACTTCAATAACCTCATCTAACATCATAAACACAACATGCAATAAGATTCATACTAAATTCACAATTAACATAAACTTCCTATAACATCTGACACTTTTGTAATTTCGAATTCTAATTTTCTAATCAAAATATTTATAGAATATTCAAAACTGAGCTGAAATATTGATTAAGGGTCAAAATGTCAAGTTAAAAGACTTAAAGGATCAAAATATAAATTTTAAAGACTAAGGTGAAAAGCTGGGAAAGTTAAGGGATTAAAGTGAAGTTTGGTTAGAGCAAGCCTAGAGGATCAAGTTCGACCATCAAACTTAAGGGTTCGACTGCTAAAACTAATTTGCCACCTCCACTATAAATAATGGAGGTAGCCAGCTAAGAGTGGGTTTTGAATGAAATTTTCAAACTCTCCATATTCTCTCAAATACTTAAAAGCTCAACAGAAAACCTAAGTGAATTAAAGTAAGGACTCAAGTGAAAAATTGAAAGTATAAATAGTAGAAGTTAAATGAAATTGAAAAAAGCTCAAAGTAGGGGAGACTTGGAAGAACTTGAAGGAAGGAGGTTCAATCCGAGTTTCCAGCCTGGTTAAGTCCTAAATCAGGTTAGTAAATGTGAGAAATGTTTAAAGAATTTAAAAGATGAGAATATAATGTACATGCATGTGTGTTAGGTTGACTTGTAATAGATTTTGAGCGAAAATGAAAAAAGGGCATAAAGGGATGGTTATGGATGTTTAATTCATAATGTGATGATGTAAAAATGAACTATGTTGAAAGTGGAATGCTTGCATATAAGTGGAATTGAAAGTAAGTGAAGAAAATCAAAGGTTTAGGTTTATCAAAAGTTAAGAAATATGTATGAATTGAATTATGTTTGCATGTGGTTAATTTGAGTTGAAATGACGTTATTGAAGTTGAGAATGATGTATTTGAATGTTTAGAAGTAAATTGGATTGAGTTTTTAGGTTTCGGCATGAAAATCATGCAAGAACCAAAAGTTTTGGTCACTGTCGAAATCTAGGTTTAGCGGCCTAAAGTGAAATTTAGGCTGCCGAAACTAGAAGCAACACAGGTAAGGATTAAAAATCCATCTTCGACTGCCAAAACTTGTGGCATAGGGGGATTGTGGCATCCAAACCCTACTGTGAAAAGGGGAACTTTAGTCTCTATACAAGAGGCTTTTGGCTATCGAACTTGCTGCCAAATGTCTTGTGCCCAACAATTTTCACTTAAATTGCAAGTGAATGTTTATGATATATTCATGTTATGTTCTATAGGGGTTTATAGGATATTTTAAATATATTTTAAGGTCAAATATTGAGTCTCTAATCCGAAGTTTGAAATATAGGATCGGCAAAACTCAAGAACACTAGTAGCGAACAGAGAATTTATCGATACATCTAAGTTTCTAAATGAGTGGATACTTACTAAATTCTTTATGATACAGAAAATAAATATTTATGGCATGCTCATGCATCGCGACTGTTACAAGTTGTTTTGCATTAGATCACAAGATATGTTGCATTGTATTAATTCATGATATACGAAAAGTAATATTGGACTATCCTCGATCCCATATGTTTATTTATGACCATAGATTATGTTCCTAGGAATGTTCCTCAGATATGTTTTATGTGTTTATTTGGCATATCCTTTGGGGTGTACTACAGATTGTCATATGGAAGAAACACCAATGAGGTTGGGACATTCCAGGAGATATTTATATTATGTTTACAATATAATAAGACCCAGATGGCCGAAAGGAGCTTCTAGTCGCATTTTTATATTTTCAGCAGTTTTCAAGAAGATGGCTTGCTAATTGGATCTACTGAGGGATCTTTGTGATAATATTTACCTAAGGTGAAATGTTTGACGATGTTGAATATACATGAGCACGAATGTCATGCTTTATGTATATGTTTTCTGTATCTGCTCAAAGCTATTTTAAAATAACTTATATGTTTTATGTCCTCCGTCCCATCCCGGAGTCCTATCCCGTTTTTCACAAGTATGCATGACGTACTGAAAAAGCCGGGTAGCTTAGACGTGATAATATGATATAGTTTATGTATGTTGCTCCTAAGAAAGTTAGATGTTAAATGTTAAAGAACCATGTTAAAGGATATAATTTATGATCTTATGTATTTTAAATGCTTATGTTGGAGTTATGGTACTTATGTTCATGTTTATAATGATGATGTGTACAAGTATATGTAAAATATATGTATTAAAAATTTAATTATTCCTTAAGTTTTATGTTGTACCTAAAATCCTATAAATGCATAAGATTCTATGTTAATGATGATATTATGTTAATGATAATGGAAAATGTTAATGTTACGTAATGTTTATAGCTTATTAGGGTTTCAGTCACCTTCGAGTGTTCGGGATTCTAATACCAGTAGTAGTCGGCAAGAGAAGGCTATTACACTTCCAACTTTTAATTCCTTTCCATTTCTTAAAATCAATAACATGCAACATCATTTTGTGCTTGGCTAGTGTCTTTGACACTAATTTCACTTATTTATATCCTCAAAACCATAGCTTTTGGCACAGTTTGAGAATTTAACCAATTTTTATCACTTTTCAACAAAACTCCTTTCTTTCATTATCCATGCATGTAAAACCTCCATCCATACCCACATTTCAATAGGTACTAACCTATTTATGTGGTGGATAATCTTACTAAACTCCTGAATCACCTTAAGCTTTTAGTTCTTGTTTCCTTAGCTTTTACTTTAATTAGGGTGTGATCTCCTTTGAATTTCTTCAAAGTTCACTATATTTGCTTAGATTTTACAATGCTTTGGTTTTATGAAGGTGGATAACTAGGTAAGAGAAAATTTAAGTGTGTAAACCTTTTTCCACCGAGCTTTGGTTTTATGAAGGTGGAGAACCAGGTAAGAGAAAATTTAAGTGTGTAAACCTTCTTCCACCGAGCTGCCACCTCTTATATAGTCATTTGGCCAGGTAGATTTTGGCGGTCAAATATGATATTCATTGGTCAAACCTGGCTTTCCAAGTTGCCCTAGCTAAAATTTCACTTTAGTCCTTCACTTCCTTTAAGTTTCTCATTTACACCCTTAAAATTTTCATTTATTATATTTTAACCCCTAAACACTTTTTAAATTATATTTTAGACCCTAATCATTATTCTAGCCAAATTTTCATATATTCCATGAATATTCCGATAAGGAACTCAGATTTTGATATTGAAAAAGTATCGAGTGTTACACATATAACCTCAAGTGACCATATATATGTATGCCAAAACATAAACCTTTATTTAAATACATTATAAAAACATTTTAGAGATGAATAACCTTAAACATTTATTACATTTATATTATGACATTAAAACATCTCTAAGGGCAACAACACACTATAAATTATAAGACACGTCTGATTATACCATGACACCTCTTGCAACCCTGTGAAACATAGGGAAAGGAAATGGGGAATAGGAGAGGGGACATAAAAACAGGGTAAGATATTTGAATAGAATTGTGAGTAGATAAAGAAAAACGGTCTTAAAGTATTACTTTCATACATATGAATACAACATCATCAAACATTTCATTTAAGGTAATAATGTCACACAAAATCCCTATGTAGCTCCAGCTGGCTCACGAGCTCATCAGAACTATAGTAAAATTGCATGGGCAATGCATTCTTTTACAAGTGTGCCTGAACTTGAGCTTAGGTCATCAAACTTTTTATTAATGATGATTGAGTCCAAAATTTTAACAAGTACTGGAATATATTTTAAGTGTGAGATTTTTAAAAAAATATGATTACTATACATGTATATGCATTAAAAGTGAATAATTGAAAATGAAATAAATGCAAGATCTGGTCTGAAAGTACTTTATTTTTTACTTCGACAACTCTGCATTATAAAAAAATTTCAGATCTCGATTTCGACAAATCGCACATAAAGGTATCTAAATGCATATGCACATCGTGAATAGGAGAAAGATGTTTAAATGGAGTCGATAAAAGATAAAGCCAATGTCTAAACACAAAGAAAACATCTCAGAAAAAAATTGCAAGAAAAGTATCACGCGACAAAAAAAAAAATAAAACGAAGCAATGGAGAAATCAATAAATCCTCGATTGTTACATAAGAGATCAGTTGCACCCCTTAGCCAATTAACTGCTCGAAGCAGCATAAGGTTTCCCACTTATGCCGGATGTCTTAAGAGCCTATTGCGTATAAACATTTTAATTACTTTAGAAATCCTAAGTTCTTAGCGCACTTTATTTTTCAAAATGCTTTCACGGTATTTTCTTAGCAAAGCCAAGTGGCCACACCTAGATTTTGATGTTAGACTTTGGCTCGCAATGATAATGATAAAATATTATTGCGTGTGCACTATATCAATCATAGCATTTAGTTTGTTATTCTTCCCCTCATTCTTATTTTAGTGATTGACAGAAGAGCTCAAAAATAGAAAAAGAAAATGATGAAATAAATCATGCAAGGAATGGTAAACACTCTATTACAAGTTATAAGTAGAAAAAAATAAAAATATTATTAAAATAAACGAGGCACTTCCTCACTTTTATTTTCCTCAAAGAATGAACAACAGAGTGCATCAACATCTAGGTGGAATCAGCTTCCCTACAATATAGGTTTGACATTCATATAAAGAGATTTTGTGGGTCTTTTGGCTCCGGTGTACTTGAGGTATATTTCAGCAAGTTCAACATTCTCGCATGGGATACTACTACTGCAATTAAGTCGAATAGCTATACCGAAGATCCTCAAATGTTCCTGCAGCTAACACTGTTGATGTTGAATTTAGGTGGAGCTTGAGAGAAAAGACATCACACGGTATTATTTAAAGTGTAAAAGTGTATGGTGATGGAATAGCCAACCACACGTAACAATGTGGCTTGTACGAAGGGACATTTCCCCCTTTCCTTTTTTAGTTACCTTTGTACTTCATTAGTTCCATGGGCAATACATTTAATATATCAGAATAGGATTTTGATGTTTTGCATGATGATATCTTCAAAATGGATATTGGATGCAAGGTTTCCAAGTAATGGAAGCTGAGTCTTAATCCTCAAATAGTTATAGGTGTCGTAGATTATGCAATTTCTCACAAAAATCCAAATACGGACTCTTCCTTCATGCACTTCCTAAACTTCTCATGCTAATGTCGTGCTTGTGCCCACACCTTATATTTATGATTCGTACCTGTAACTGCCTTGGCCAATGGAGATGCAATCATCATCGGTGATGATATTTAAATCAATAATGTTGATCTCTTCTGAACATTCAATGTGAATTCCATCAGTGTTAACACTATGTCCTGGTGCAGTGACTTAAAGCACTAAAAGGTAAGGTTTTTGCTCTTGAGGACATTGACGTAGAAATTCTTGTTATCTGAGGAAGTTATGTCTTGAACAATGCTATTGGTGACAAAATCAAATCTTAGACTGTGAAAGATTTTTGGTCCAACATGTATAGAAAGGAAAAATTGTTAGCAATATCGCTACATATAGGCTTGTGGAGGATTGAAGGCATGCCATATAGCATTTGCTTGCACTTACAATTGGAAGCAACTCGCATTTTGGAGTTTTTCCGTAATTATTTCAATCCTAAGTAATTTTTCCTTATCCGTTGAAGGTCCCTCCACCAAATATTATCAATTAATCGACGTACCTAAAAGTAACCCATCTTGCTTTATAATGTGCACTAGGATTCACCAACTCTATTAAGGTTCCTTGGACTTGAAAGTTCATGGAACCCTTGCAAGTTCATGGAACCCTTGCAAGGAACTATTAAATCCACTACTCCTAATAAATATTTTTCTTCTAGTATAACGACTATGTTGGAAACCGTTGCTGCACATGCCTCTTTCCAATCATCTTGATGGGATCTATCCTAGGACTAACATGTATAAGCAGTGAAAAAAAAATCTATCCTAAGATCCCATGGTATAATATATCACACAAACCATTCATGGATGTTAAGGGATTTTATCGAAACTTACATGGAATTGGTGGAACTCCCTCATTTTTTGCTTTTTGCTCATTATCGAGTTATAGTAAACCATAATAACCCTTTGCAAGATCACCTCCAATGTTGATTCACAAAGAGAATGCTTGCTCAAAACCTTCAAGCAGTAGTGAAAAACTCCCTCATCTCATGAATAGATCCAGTGACATCTTATGTCATTTAAACTTGTTCTTCTCACCCAAGCTTGCATTTCTCTTTATATGTGTGACCCATTGGGCTTCCAGCACACCAAGACCGCACATATTTGATTTAAACATCTTTAAATCATAAATTCAAGAATGAATTTATTATATGCACAAATCATGAGCAGCATCAAGCAAGCATTAGGACCCCAAAGGTGTCGAAAGGTCAAATATGGTTCGACCATACCTTTTCATATTCGACTATCGTGCCATACGTCCTTTCACCATCACATTTAATCTCTCTATTGATGTGACTCTTTGTGTCCATGGTTTAATAGTTGTAAAACCCTCAGATGATTTGAATCACTATTCTAATCGAGTCACATGAGTCATACTCATGTTAGAACTCTACTATGGCCAGAGATTTATTTATGAGTTTCTGACACAATAAAATTCCTACTTTATTTGGGATTGGTGAATCCTTTATTGAGCACTCAATTTCCTTCAAGTATTATCAATATAATCAATCTCTTGTCTATGGATACTTCTTATAAACGAAGCATCGAGCATTTGAATCAAAGTATAACTTATATACTTAAGGTATCCCTAATGATCTCAAGTTTAAGGATACTACACAACCAACATGATGTGAGTCTTTCATGACAAAAACAAATATCTCACTATCCGGTCTCCAATATATTTTGTGATATATGATACTATTCTGACGTCGAATTTTGAATTCTCAAATAGAATATTCAGAAATTAGACTAGAATAGTGAACAAGGATTAAAATATAAATTAAAAAATATTAAATAATTAAAATACAAAATAAATAAGGGTTAAGGACTTTATTGCAAATAGTAGAAAAATTAAAGGGTTAAATGGAGAATTAAGCAATCTGGCACATTAATGGAGGAAGGGAACCAAACTTGAGGTTTGGATTCCCAAACCCCCAACTGAACCACTCTTATTATAAAAAGTGAGGGGGGTCATAGGCAAAGGGTTTAGGAACCCTAAATCTTTTCTCTCTTTCTCTTCCTCTCAAAGTTCACGGCACCAACCACCTTAAGAAGCAAAGGGATAGGGAGAGTTAAAATGGCTTGTAGTTGTAAAAAGGGGAAGCCCGTGAGAGGGAAGTGGCGGATCAAGAGGAAGAAGGACCTTTTGAAGGAGACCATCGGCAAGTCTCCAAAGATCCAAGTTCCTCTCCATTGATTTGTCCTCTCACAGGTTAGTAACATGATTATAACCTTGTTTTGTGGATAATGAGAGATAATCTAAGTTGAAAACATGTTAAAAGATGAAATGACTCGGATCAGGCGAGTTCCTTACTCATTTGAGTGGTTCACAAATGGGCTTGTCCCCAATCATTTAGATCCTA
>CAOGCB010125206.1:0-13456 GCA_948266635.1 Cnidoscolus chayamansa
TAGAAGTAACCTGCAACCAAGAGGTAGATATTAAGGCCCATACTTGTAGCCAAGATGTGGATAGTAAGACTCATACCCCTAACCTGAAGATTTTCAGTTGTGATATCCAAGAAAAACAACCCAGGATGATTTTCAATGGTGGTAAGATAAATGAAATGTGGCCTCAATTGATGAATGCAGAAGATTCAAGGCATAAGTTGGATGGCTCATTGGTAATCAAGGATTATGAGGAGATCTATTTTGAGTTTCATTGCTATGAGTTGGAGTGGCTTTCCTCAAATATTGCACTTCTCAAAGAGGATGAGTACGAGAAATGGCAGAGAAACAAAATGAAATTAAATTTTTGTCTTTGGATGGAGAAGGTTGGTACAGTGGCCTATCATTTGCAGCCTCCCTCAACAGCCACTATCCACTCTGTTTTCTAGGTATCCTTGCTTAAGGAGAAGATAGGAGAGCACCAGGTTGTTACAGTGAAGCAATTTCCTGATTTTGTGTCTTCTTGGGGTCAAAAAGACCCTCATGGGGAGGGTATTGTTACATACTATAGATGTAGGGGATTAATAGGAGCAAGATATGATTAGAATTGGAGGAAACTATGATTGACTTAGTAAAAAATTAGTTAAGGAGCAGTTACTAAACTTCTATATAAACAGAAGTTTTGGATTCAAGAATATCAATGAATAAAGAATTCAGCTAAACAATCATTCTTCTCAACTGATCTTTCTATTCTCTTCTCATCCATTCTCCATTCTCTTCTCATCTACTCTAATCTTCTATTTCTCATCTCTATTCTTCTATTTTTCATCTCCATTCTTCCTCTCTCTCGTCCCTATTTTCTGTTCTCAATCTATTTATGTAACAAATAGTCAGTCTGAAATTTCATACATTTTTTTCTCAGAAGATAAATTTTCCAATGTCGCAAGTCTTTTGTGTTCCTCCTACTGTAGGCTTTTCCGAGTGGATTATCCCTCTTCTTGCAGTCATCCAAAGAGGAGAAAAAAATATATAAAATTGAACCAAGGAAGCAAATAGTTCCATTCAAGTTTGTCACATAATGCCATATTTATATTTGTTTAAATTAATAATAAAAAAGAATTAATTTCCAACTAAAGCACTTTACCTACACATCTCCATTGTGAACTGTGCCCAGCAAAATCTTGATGAGGGTTTGGCATTGTGAGGGGCTTTTAGACTCAATTTATCGGACTTGTTTATTTTTCTATGAAGTGTCTTTCAGTTACATGTTAAGCTTCATCATTTTTTAGTTATTTAGACATCTTCCTTGTTTATTATGCATCAATTTTTCATACTCACCTAAGAGTTTACATGTCTCATGGTTTGAACAAACTGTTATACAGCTCATTCTGATACAACTCTGGCAAGGATGCTAGTTGGAAACAAATGTGATTTGGAGAATATCAGGGATGTCAATGTTGAGGAAGGCAAAAGCCTAGCTGAAGAAGAAGGATTGTTTTTCATGGAGACATCTGCCCTTGATTCAACAAACGTTAAAGAGGCATTTGAGATTGTTATCCGAGAGATTTATAACAATGTGAGCCGGAAGGTCCTGAACTCAGATACATACAAAGCTGAATTGTCATTGAACAGGGTAACTCTTGTTAATAATGAAAATGATGGATCTAAACGATCTCAAAACTATTTTTCATCCTGCTGCTCCAGGTGACCTCTGTTCGTCTCATCTCAAATGGCATACATGTTCAGGGCTTTTTGCATGGTGGGTTTGTTGATTTAGTTTGGTTGGTTTCTTTGTTCCTTGATAAATACATCTTCAAGGTTCTTCAATTGCAAAATAAGCTGAAATAATAGAGATAAATTACTTAGTTCAATGCCGAAAAAAGGGCAGTCAAGTTTTTGCGTCTTAGATACAAGAATTGTGTAATCATAATGGTCACTTTTACCTTGTGAGATTGTATCATGTTTTACAACAAGGGTCAGATGCAACTTATTATATTTATTGGTTCTTTTCCTCTATTTGCTAGTTATTGCAAGTTCTTTTCCAGATAGGAGGAACAGAGTGGAGATGTATCTGTCATTGCAACTTATTTATTGTGAACTGTTCATAAATGTCTTCAAAATTTTATTATCGGTTCTTTAATCCCATTCACCTATTAGACAGGACATACTTTTGTTCTCAGTTGTCTGATGTTCTGAATAGTGAGGACTGGGGAGAGATTTCTTGATATTGCAGTTGTGCAGACATGTTTTCTTTTAAGTAGGTCTCCTGGGGAGTAATTATATGCTATGTCTGTGGATCTATGTAGGTATATCAATATATAAGCAATAGTAGTTTTTATTTTGAAGATAATTAAAACCACCACCTTTTAGGATTTAAGTTGTAACATTTTTATGTTTCTTTTTTCTTTTTCAACACCAATTTATAGAAGTCTCAACATTAAAGAAGAGGATAGATTACCAGAGGAAAAAGATAGAAGTATTGAGCAACATTGTCTTCTTAATTTAATAGTGTTGGTGAGGTGATAACTGATAGTTACTTGCTACTAATTATTATTAATATGTAGAATGTTTGATAAGTGTATTATTATATTTTTGTTAAATTTGATAAATAGTTATCAATTTTGGAAGAATTACTATTTAATTTTTATAGTTTAGTGAAACTAACTACTTAGTCCCTATATTTTCAAAATTACAGGGATTAAATAATTATTATTAAAATTACTGATACTAGCTTAAAATAAAAGTAGTTTAGTCATTTCATACTTTACCAACAATTTAAATGGATGGAATAACAAAATAGTTAACGGTTGGAAAAATTAGGGACTAAATAGTTAACAGTTCTGAAAAGAAAGAGTATTTAATGTATTTTTAAAAATATAAAGATTAACTAGTTAGTTTTACTAAATCACAAGAATTAAATAGTAATTTTCCCGTAAATTTCTTATACAGATAATATGTGAGAATTATACAAGAATGAAGATTAGATCATTAGCAATAGGTGCATAAAATTCATCAAAACACAGAAGTGACAATGGTTGGGTATGAGACAAGTAACAGCTACGTTAAAAAGCTAAGCAAAACACCACCAGAGTTGCTCAAAAACTGAAGAGCCTGTTTGATTTGGGGTTGTCCTTGTGTGCCTGGGCTCTTGAAACTCTTGAACATAGTTTGTAAGAAGAGTGTACCAATCTGATCAGTCTTTATTTATAATATTATTAATTTAATATTTATATGATAAGGTGTTCACCCCTTCTACCTAAATGGCATGTGCCTGTGGGGTTAGGAAGTGGTTCAAGCAATCAAATGTTCAGTAGGAGGATCACCTGTAACACAAACTCACAAGAAAACTACCTTACCACCATTTCTATTACTGTCACAACACAAAGGAAAACAGATCATCAAAATCATCTTCAAGGGGAAAAAATAATGATAAAGATTTTATCATCAACTACCACAGAATATATCTACTTGAGGAAGATATACAACACACACAGAGAAATAAATAAAGATAACAACTAAGATTAAGCTGACCCACCATGACTTCTGGAAGCTCACTTTTTGTATCTTCTAGAAGTTTTTGCTCCAATCAGTAACTAAAACCTCATTTTCAGCTTCCATTTGATTGTTCTTATATAAGTGAAGATGTTGACGGATAGAGACTGTGATTAAGATAGAATAGCATTCCTTTTATTTCATCTAACTTTATGTTTTCTTCTAATGGTTACAGTTTGCTTTCAAGATTTGACGGCTTCTTTCTTTCTTTCTTGCTTCTTTTTTTCTCACTTACCCCACTTACTGTGATCTCCAATACTTGGCCATTTCAAACCCATTTTTGCAGTAGTGGTAGTCCTCTATAGTTTGTTCAATTTCAGCTTGTGTGTTCATTACAAAAGGTCCATGCTGAACCACAGGTTCATTGATTGGTTGCCCTGCAATTAGTACAAATCTTAATTGCTTGGAAGATCTATTCCACACACTTAAACCATCTCCAGAACCCAAAACCAGAACATGGTGAGCAGTTGCTTGTGAAGAGTTTCGCAGTCCAAAGCTTCCTTCACCTTCAATAACATAAACAAATGCATTCCATGATTCTGGAATGCTTTGATGCACTTGGGCTTTTGGTTTCAGAGTGAAATCCAGGTACATTGTTGGTGTTCTTGTGCACACTGGAGACCTAACTCCCATGGATTCTCCTGCTATAACTCTTACTTCAGCCCCATCTTTCTCTGCCCCTTGGATGTCATCACTTGAAAGTTCTTGATACCTCGGTTCGATCCTGCAATATTGGTTTTGTTTTAGTTTTTAATTCTTCAAATAGTGAACCAAATATAACATCAGCACTCTTTCTATTTGAAGTAATTTGATCAATTCATGGAATATGTGAATGAAATATGTGGGTATGCCATGAAAAAGGATTCAAATTCCTTGCTGCTGAAGAAAAGTTGGCAAGAACTGAAGTCTAAAAGAATTTGTCAATAATATCTTGGAAATCAGTAATCGGAAAGAACAGTAAGCCTGAAATTTCTTACATTTTTTCCTCAGAAGATAGATTTATCCAAAGCTGCAAGCCCTTGTGTGTCCCTTCTCCTGCAGGCATTTCTGAGTGGATAATCCCTCTTCCTGCAGTCATCCACTGAGCAAAAGATGAAAAAGAAAATACAAAAAATTAAAAGAAAAGAACAAGGAAGCTTATAGTTCCACTGAGTTCTGTCATATACTGTCAAATCTTTATTTGCTTTAAATCAATAGAAAGAGAATTAAAACATCCAATTCAAAAGCTTTACCTGAACATCGCCAGTGTAAATTGTACCCTTATGGCCTGCAAAATCTTGATGAGTGATCCCTCCCTGACATAATATTTCAATATTTAGTTTCTTTTTACAACTCAAAGTTCCAACAATCAAATTCTGAACTAAAATCAATTCTACCTGAAGCATATATGTAACAGTCTCAAAACCTGTGATACAGAATTCACATTAGAATATAAATCCCCTAAAGAATATTTTAAGAAAAAAAAGGAATTGATTTGGAATGTTTCAAAAACCTCTATGTGGGTGATCAGGGAATCCAGCAGGAGGAGTCACTGTAAAGACCAAATAACAGAGTCATATTACCACACATATAATGATCACTTTTACATTGATAGGAAATAAAATTTCCAGGCTACATTTAAGCATACCTGAAAATTCATCCAACATAAGAAAAGGATCCAAGAACTTTAGCTCACTCCTAGAAAAATCAATTCCCCAACAAAGATAACCCAGAAAAGGATCAAAATCCAGAAAGCCAAAAACAGGGGGAAAAATGAAGAAAGCAAGAATCCAAGAACAAGAAAAAATCAGTACCCAGAATAAGTCAGAAAGGTAGGAACGCAAGAAGAAGGATGGATATCAGGTAAAATGGAGGAAGAACACAAAAGAATTACCTTCCAATGCCTCTTCTAACAACAGCACCATCACCCTCGTACTGGAGGGTCGCTAATACCTTCTTGGTGACCAATCTGGGTCTATTAAAACCAGAGGATTGGTTAGATGTAGACATGATAGTTCTGATAGAGGAAAAACTTTGATACTGTTGATGCTCTTGGAGTAGTTGTTGTTGGGTGTAAGCTAAATAAATATCTTGTTATATGAAACTTTTATACAAACTAAAGACTCTCTTTCTTTTTTTGAAACGTGTGTAATCTGTGCTTTCTGTTGGGAATGGAATTTTTGTGGGTTTAGAAATTAGAACCAACTCATGTTGGATATATATAGATGGAATTCGAAGAAAATTTTACTTGGGAGAAATTGGGGTCTGACACAAAGGAAGGAAATTTAAGAGGGTGGGACCCAGTTTTCTTTCTTGCACCAATCATCATGATGATGTCAAGTTGAGGTAAGGCATTGGCATTCACCTTGAGATCTTCCAAAGAACACAAACACAACTTTTCAAGGATTTTCACCTTCCAAGAATTCTGGCTTACTTTCTGTTTGTATGTTCTCATATAAATGAAAAAAATTCAATATGTATATATATATATATTTTTTTATATTTCATCTTATTTAGAATTCAATATATATATATATATATTATACTTCATCTTATTTAGAGATAATCATTAAAAATTATCTCATTTGTAAGTTGTGCAATTTTATTCCATATTTAATTTATTCTAGATTAAATCCTAATTTTTATTAATTTTTAGTCTAAATATAACTTACACATCATTTTCAGGTAAATTTTAACATAAAATTAATTATAATTTAAAAATTGAGAGTGAAATTATAAATTTTTTTTTTAAATTCATTTTATCTAGTAAAAGATTAGCAATATTTGATTTTGAAGAGGAAATAATTAAATTATTTTTATTATTTCGTTTAATTTTTTAATTATTTAATTTGATAAAAATAATAAAGATTTTAATTTTATTAAAATAAAAATATTTAATTGAGTGATTTTCAAATAATTTAAAATGGTAATTCTCACATTAATTTATCCATTAAATTTTCTTAAAAAAAATAAAAAAATGATAAATAAGCCAATTTGTAACCAAATAACAAAAAATAAAAAAACGATTTTATGACAAAAAGATTTTTTAAACATTTAACACTTGTAATTATTATATTCAGAACATGAAACATTATAAACTCCAATATCACATTTTAGTACTTTCTTTTTTAAATTATTTTTATTAAAATATTAGAAAAAAAAATAATGTCATTTTCCTGATAAATTAATTATATTATTATTTTACACATTTCAAATCATTTGATTTTTTTTTTTGTAAAGTTAATTAATTCAACTCAATTAGTGTTTCTCTTTACTTTGATTTATGATATGGTGATTGAAGGCAGATTCTACTAAATCATCCATGTCCTAATCAAATAATCTTTAACTTTATTTAATTACTATTTATCTCTTTTAATTACTAAAAATGTCCTTAATTTAATTATATTCAAACTGTAAATTTTAATTAAATTAATCTTTTATTTTTATTTTTAATTTTTTTTTTAAATTTAAAATAATTGAATTGATTAATTATTAAATAAAATTTAATTTTATTGTGATTTGATTTATATTTTTAATTTAAATATAATTTTAATTTATTTTTTATTATATTTTTATTCAATTTGATTTTTACATTTATTTTATTTCAATTCAATTTTTAAAATTTTCTAAATTTTGATTTTTAATTTTTTTCATTTAATTTGATTTTAAATTAAACTGATTAATGCTCATTACTATTATTTATTCTAATATTAATATATCATTTAAAAATAAAATTTAAAAAAGAAAAATAAATAAATGGTTTTATTTTTATAATATTTTAATTCTCTAAAAAAATTCTCATTTGCAAGGTCCAACTATCAAATTTCAGACTGTTTAAAAAAAACAAATTTATATATTTATGAAATTTTTTAAGTAGGAAACTGTTTTATATTATTTTTATTAAATATAATCAATATTAAAAATAAAATATAATAATAATTGAGAAGGCAAAATGGTTCAAAATTGGAAGCCTCAAATAATCGTTATTAAAATAATATAACAAAAAAGTCACATAAACAATAAAAAAAAAAATAGAAAGAGAAAATATTGTTTTAAAAATGAGTTTCTTATAAGTGGGAAAAGAGTCTAATCTCATCACCCCAATCCCACTCAGCATAACTTTATTTTTATTTTTATTTTTTTTTTTAAATATATATTAAAATTTTTCATTTTTTATTTTATTTTATTAATTATCTATTTTAAAATTAATTAAAAAACAATTTTTTTAATTATTCAATAAAAATAAATATGTTAACTAAAAGAATTATTATAAAATATATTTAAATTATTTTACTATAATATTTTCGTTTATTACATTTTATAACAATAGAAAAAATTTATTTTATTTTATTTTTTTGTTATTGAAAAATCATCAAAACAATTTGAATAATTACTGAATGATTTTCTATTATAAAACCGTTATCAAGAACTATCTTTGCAGCCTCTAATCTCAACAAAAATGACATCTATAATATCTAAGCATTGCGTTTGCAGCTATCTTTTTTTTTATTATTATTAATAATTAAAAAAAAAAGACCTTTGACTTTTATTTTTAATAATTTCATTTAAATGTTTTAGTGGCTACTTAATTTTAATTATAATCACCCATTCCTTACTCCCATATATCCTTATCCCTTTCTTTGTAGACTCCATCTGTATTATCTATCTATCTATTTATTAATTAAAATTATTGATTTATCCTTATTTAATATTAATAATTTATTTATATGCTATTCTGTAATATCAAAATAAATCACCTGATTTGGACATATTAAATTAAGGATAAAGGCGGAAAAGCTATGACTCATCGGTTCTCACGGTCAATTAATTTATTACCCAATTGAATACTCATTAATCACGTTTACCGACCACTACGCTCTCTATTTTTTATTTTTTAATTAATATTATTATTTAATTTTATTATAAATAAATAAAAAAAAACCTACTATTTACATTTTCTAATTAAGAGTTCTAAACTGTGTTTGGTTGCAGCTGTTAAATATAATTGATAAGTGGTATTAATAGCTCATAGTGAATTTTTCATATATCTTTACTTTCTAATTTAATTATAATAATAACATTTTTAGTCAATTAATTGCATTTTATTAAAGTATGTTCTTGATAATCAGCTTCTCAAATTATTTTCCGTAAACAAAATTATTATGGCCAAATACATTTTAAACATTTAAATTTTTTACAGTTTTACTCGTTAAATACCTAAATTTTAACTATGACCTAATAAATATTTAAATTTAATAACTAACTTTTTTAAAATTTAGGTGTTTATTAAATTACGATAAGTTTAGATGTTTAATAAGTAAAAGTGTAAAAGTTTAGATGTTTAATAATAAAAGTGTAAAAGTTTAGATGTTTAATAAGTAAAAATGTAAAAGTTTAGATGTTTAAAGGTTCGATAGTTACCTTGACTTAGAGTGACACATCATCTTAAAATTTATTATACATGACAATTTTTATCACATCATCATCATGTATGTATATCACGCGATTGTTAATTAGCGTTTTTGTGTTTAATAGCTAATTTTTTATAAGTTTATATATTTATTAGGTTATGATTAAAATTTAAATATTTAATTGGCAAAATTGTGAAAGTTCGAGTGTTTTAAAATGTATTTAGCCAAATTATTTTTGTCTAAAAACTTAGGTGTGTTAGTGTAACAATTATTTTTTTCAATTTTTATTTTAAAAGAAAACTCAGTAGAAAATAAGATAAAAGATAGAACCGATAAAAAAAAGTTTTTCTAATTTAAGTATTACAAATCTCCATATTTTTCATAATTAAAATATCATTTAAAAATATATTTAAAATATAACACTTTATAAAGACCCTTAGTAACATTGTAACAACTTTAAAATATTGTTAATATCATTATGATCATGTTTAGGATTAAAGCTAAATATATATAAGTAGTATTAAGAAAGATGTTAGTTTGTATTGAGTTTGCGAACTTAACAGTGAGGTGCTTAATACTAAAATTTTTAATTCATAAATGAAAATAACACTTTCAAACATATAATAAGAGAAAATAAATTTTTTAAAATAACCTAGATAAAGTGGTTAAAAATAAAAAGTAAATTTATCAAGTAAACTTAAAAAGAAGTAAAACAGTTTAGTGATGTGTGTGCTTCCACATATGAGAGCAAAAGTATAATTTTAAGAAATGACTTTAAATACATATAACAAGGAATGTAATAATATAGAAATAAATTGTAGTAGGTCCATATGTAAAATGTTTAAAAGATGATGCAATATAGAAATGAGAATAGTTAAGTAGGTCAATGTTGAAATACTGAAAATTTAAAAGGTAAATTGAATCCTAACCATTTAAGGTGCTGTCCAAATTCATCCTAGCTTTACATCTTCCTAATTAGATGTTAAATAGTGTAAAAGAGTGGTAAACTAATAAAATAGACAAAAACTTGTTTACCTCTCATCTTGGCTGAAATTGCACCTAGCCGTTCAACACAGACAACTTTCAACCAAAGCTTATAAATATAACTTTTCACCAAGTTTTCAAGTGTTACAACATTTAAAACATCTTTGTAATATCTCAAGGAAGAGTATATCAAGAGAAGGAGAAAAAAAATCAGGTTTGGTACTGGTTTGAATTATGTTTTGGTACAATAACCAAAATAGAGTGTTGTTTGGGACTGAATTTTTTTATCGTGTTTTCTGTTTTTAGTTGAATTGGTTTTGTTAAATGATTTTAGAGTTTGAATAACACCTTATTTTTCATGTTTAACTTGCTAGAACTTTAATTTATTTGATGGATATGATGAACAAAGTTGACTAGAAGTGAATACATGCTCAAATTATGAATAAAAATACTAGTTTGATAAATTTTGTTTGGTGGTGAAAATTAGGTCAAATTAAAGATTGATTTTTAAGTTGTTTCTTATGTGTAAAGATGCCTAAATATGTCTATATGACTCTTAATGAAATGAGTTATTGAAATTATAAAATTTTAAGTTAAGGTATCAAGTTTAGGTATGGTCTAAGTATGTGTGCATAAACAAGTACTTGCTTATTTTTATTTGGTAAATTATTTTAAACAAATTCGTTATAAAAATGTGATATTTGAAGCTTATAAATATTTAAAGGGAGACATTCAAGTTAGAATAACAATGGCTGATCAAAATTAAAATCAAACTTAAGTAGGTGTAAATGTAACATGTATATATAAAAGTTATACACGTAGATATATGAATAATTTTGATATTATATAAATAATTTTATGTGTTTGACGTTGTTATTAGGAAATAATATGCATTGTTGCCCTATGTTGAAAAAATTTTAAATTTATGTATGAATAGTAGTATACCTAATTAGTATGTATTTTTGACTAAATAGTAAAAATATAGAATTTGTGCAAATTAGTGCAAGCTTGTGTAACTTGCAATGTGTTTAAAATTTGTGAGATGTTTCTATCCCATTTGAATATAAGTTCAGACGTTTGGTAATTTGGATGATATATGCATCTAAAGCTTGCATAAATGACTTATAATGGGTATAGAATGGTTATGACCAAAATGGTAAACATAAAAAAAATCTTATTAGGATGTTTGAGCACGAAAAGTGCAATTTGTATAAAATTTTGCTTATGACTTTAAAATGACCTAAAATGTGTCAAAATTGTGCATACTACGTACAGAAATGAATAAAATTATATGACCTAAATGTTTATTTTATAATTTACTTGGATACAATATGACCTAATAACATAAAAGTTTAGTAAATAACAAAATTGGCCTTAATGACCTTCAATAGGTATCAATGTTAGTAAATGGGAATGTCATGCTATAAAAATTGATGGTAGTACTGCACAATTATTATGTGCTTCAGTATAACAATTATATATATATATATGCTTTGTCATAATAGTATATGTAGCACCTCAACCCGAACTTGTGGTGACCCGAGTAGAGTGCACTATTGACTTTTGTTGTTAATGTTTATTGTTACTATATAAGGTTATATCTTAGAATTCTTATTTCTTGCACTATTTTGTTTTCTTTTCTTTCCTCATAGAGATCCTATATGAATTTTCCCTTTTATAAGGGCTTTTGAACCTATTTTTTTATTCCTATTGCAAATAATTATATGTACATCTCTATCATCACATATTTATCTACTATATTTTTCATTGTATATCATTTACAACCTTTATATACATGCTAAAATTATAAAGAGTGCAAAATATCAAAGCTCGAGAGAAAAATAAGATTTGATAATTTTTTGATAATATTATGGATCCCTAGATGACTCTTATTTTTCCAGTACCTTTAACATACAAAATCAATTTCACACAAATAAATATCATTCTTAATATCATTTATAATTTTGGGCAACAAGGTTATGATATACCAAATTAAACTTCAAGCATGTTCAAACTTATACAAATTGAAAATTTTCAACATTTCAACACTTAAACCAAGTTTTAATCTTTTATTAATCACCTTACCATCTTAGGAAAACATGTTATACACACTTTAAAGTCCTATTTTTCAAATGTTAATTCTCTCATACATGCATACAAACATAGCATAATATAGTGGTGCATTTTCAAAACTTAAAACCAAGTACACACATAGGTGCAATACTTTTGTACATATATGTTAAAATTGCACTAACTTAAGTTTACTTCCATTCTTGTTCAGCCATGGTTAACCTAACTTGACATTTTTATTTTATATATTTATAGACTTCAAATATCACATTTTTAATACTAGTTATGGTCAAAATAAATTACCTAGTCAAAACAACCAAGTATATACACAAACACTTGCGCACACACATAGACAACACCTAAATTTGGCACCTTAACTTAAAATTTATTCATTATAGCAACTCCTTTCACTTATACATTAGACATACATAGGTCTCTTTTGACATAAGAAACCACTTAAAATTTTCTTTCCAATTCAATCTAAATTATGCCATAAACAAACACACAAACTAGTATTTTTACTTTCAAAATTCTACATGTTTTAAACTCTAGTTTATCTTGAATAAAAACTTTCACCATTAAATTTCATGTTCCAGCTGCTTAAACCCTAATGTATTATTCAGCCTCTTAAATCAATTAAAATCAAATCAAATCAATTGAAACATAAAATATAAATCAAATGACCACGTGCTACAACCTATTCTCAAATGACATCCTATCTAGATTCCAACATTAAAACATAACTTAAATCAAAACCAAACTTGATTTTGTTGTTTTCTCCTTGCTATACATTCTTTCTTGAGGTGTTAGTAAGAATTTTTAGATGATGGAACACTTGAAAATATTCTTTAAAATTGGATGACTGGTGGAAAGTTGTCTATAGTGGATGACTAGTTGCAAATTTGAGTTAGATGAGAGATGAAGAAATTGCTACCCATTTCTACTGGTTCTCCTCTTCTTTACACTCTCTCTAATTTCTATTTATGCATATTTAGGGATGGGATGAGTTTGGGCAGCACTTTAAATGGCTAGGATAGATTTTGCCTTTTTAAACTTTTGGTAATTTTATATTAACCTTCTAATTCTTTTTATTTCTATATTGCACCATCACTTAACATTTTTATAAATTGACTTATTAAACTTTATTTTTGTATTATTCAAGTCCCTTTCATATTTATTTCAAGTCTTTTTTTTTTTGAAAAATTACACTTCAACCCTAGTGTACGGAAGCATACTTGCCACTTAGTCCGTTTTGTGCTTTTATATTTTACCGAGTAACTTTAATTAGCAATTTTGATAAACTTGTATAGCTTATTTCAAAATTTTATTTTCACTCATTAAATATATTTTAAAGTTCTCTTTCCATTTATGAATTAAAATTTTTTGTGCTAAGCACATGGATATTAAATTAGCACGTTAGTATAAGCTAGCATCTCCTCTAGTGCTATTTATATGTGCTTAGATTTAACCCTAAATATGATTGT
>CAOGCB010125257.1:0-23669 GCA_948266635.1 Cnidoscolus chayamansa
ACTAGGTTTCTCAATAGAGAGGCAAATTGTGCTACTTCTCCCCATTAATTTAGGATTTCTGCGTAGTGCTTGACCATGGGAAGCAATGAAGAGGGAAAGTCCTCTAATCCTGATAAATCATCTTCACCTGCACCATTGGTAAGATGAATAAACAAATATCCTTGTGGAAACTGGAATTAGCATACTCCCCCTCGCTTTCAAAATTAAATTAAAAGAGAAGAAAAGAGAGGGAAAGAAACCAACTTGCAAAAATAATTCAATCTTTAATCTTCAACTCTATTGTTTTTTCTGTGAACTTCTGAGTTCATGTCTGAGCATTGGTCAATCCTTTTGCATTGACAGGATCAGACCAATATTCATGTCTATCCTGATTGGGCGGCCATGCAGGTTATCTACTTCATGCATGCATTTTCTTTTCCAGTTTACTTTGCCAGTGGCTATATCATCATGAAAATGTCATAAAGTCATTTGAAGTTGTTTTAAATGCCTTTAGGCTTATTATGGCCCTCGAGTTGCTCTTCCACCATATTATAACTCAGCCGTGGCATCTGGTCATGCACCTCATCCATATATTTGGGCCCCACCACAGGTATTGCTTGTATTTCTTGGAGAGAGAGATTCTCTGTTTAAGATTGGTGGACATCTTTATGCTGTTTGTTATTGAGGAACTAATAAAGTAAATTCGAAAACTGAGATAAACTCATTAATTCTTTCTAGCCTATGATGCCACCTTATGGAGCACCTTATGCAGCAGTGTACTCTCATGGAGGAGTATATGCACATCCAACAGTTCCAATTGTAAGCCTTCAGCTTTTTCTAATTATGTTTTTTAAGACTTTGTGTTCCTATAGATTGCTATTGGAGCTTCATTTTTGCTCAGCAGTTTGCACCTTGAGGAGTTCTTGATTACATATGATGAATGTTTCAATAGAGACTCATTAACTGAGAGTTCCTTAACTTGATTATGAATTATTTTGTTTATATATAGGGATTGCATCCTCATGTTCCTGGTGTTCCATCATCGCTTGCTGTAAGTGAAGCCTCATTTATGATATTTCCTTTTATGCTCTTCCAATACCAATTCCATCTTTTTGCAAAATGCATAACAAAGAAATAAATAAAGAGGAACTGCATTTGTGAGGAGACAAACTTTTCTGTCTCACAAATTTGTAAATCTGTGCTGGGCATAACTCTAATGAAATAATGCAGGCTGCGGTACCTGTGAGTGTAGAAACACCTACAAAGTCTACTGGAAATACAGATAGAGGTTTAATGAAGAAGTTGAAAAGATTTGATGGACTTGCAATGTCAATAGGCACTGGTAATAGTAATGCAGAGAGTGCTGAGTGTGGGGACCACGGGCTATCTCAGAGGTTTGGAACTAACTAGCACTTTGATTTTTGGGGGGACTTTTAACCATTTTGTTATAGGGGTGTCCACTTATATGGGATTCTTGTAACTGATTTTCTACGGGAGTCTAACTTTCAAATCACTTCACCTGGTGAACAGTGTGGAGACTGAAGGTTCTAGTGATGGAAGTGATGGAAATACAGCTGGGGTGAGACCTTTGATCAAATGAACATCTGTGAACATCTTTGATTTTTATTCAATTTGGAATTTAAAGAGTTGTTATATCCTGGTTATAATCATCATCCTTCTTATGCCAGGGAAGGAAAAGAAGTTGTGAGGGGACATCAAATATCGGTATGAATTCATTCCTCACCAAGCATTTATCTTGATTGACAACAAGATTGAACTATCATTGCAGCTTCTTGTAGCATAGTGTTTTAAATGCTGTGTGCATTAGACTTGCCACTATGTAGGTTAGTGAAAGGTTAAAACTGGACTGTATTTTTGGTCAAAAGCAAAGCTCCATATTTAGGTGGATGGTCTTCAAATATAAGATATGCTACAAGGCTCTCAATCTGGTAACTTGGAAGTCAAGTGGATAATTATGAAAGTTTCTTTATAACTTTCTGGATGTCTAAAGCTATAAAGTAAAATTAAAGTAATACCTATTTTGGGGGGCAAAAAAAAAACTCTGAAGGTATGCTATTGATTTGGAAATAAGGGTGCTGTAGGGACTGGAAAGTTGTTGAGCCTTGTAATTTGTGTTGATAAAAAAATTTGGGCCCAGGTTTGGTGCTTGTACCAGACTAATTTGAGAATATTTTTTAAGTTTTTAACCTCTGTAAGTCACCATCAATAGGAAATGCTCATTACCTTGTCATTTTTGTTTGTCTTATATCATCTGTTCCTTGACAAACATATTCATGGTTGCTTGACTGTAGGAGATTCCATATGCATGAGCCTTCTTCTCCAATTTCTTGGTTATGGATACTTTCTAACATGTATTGATTTGTATATCAGCAGCTGGAGAGATGAGGACTGAAATGCAGGCCAGTTCTGTTCTTACTGGGGAGGTGAATGCACCTTCTGCTAAGGTATTGGGTGCTGCTGTTGCTTCTGCTGGCATTTCAGGAAAATCTGATGGACCTGTAGTTTCTCCTAGCATGAGCACAGCATGGGAGCTCAGGAAGCCTCCTGTAAACGGTGCTAAGACAAGTGTAACCAACATTCCACAGCCTTGTCAAGTTCTGCCTTCTGAAGCCTGGGTCCATGTATTGTATACTAAATACCCTGCTTAATCTTTTCTAAACTATTCTTCTTTTCTCTACTGTGTATCTTGTCCAGATATAATTTCACTTCTGTTCTAACAAGTGCCCATTTCAGTTAGAAATACTGCATGCATTTTTTCAAGCATTTTCTTAATTGTGATCTCTGGTAATTTGTTTAGAATGAGCGGGAGCTGAAACGTGAGAGGAGGAAACAATCAAATCGAGAATCTGCTAGAAGGTCGAGATTGAGGAAACAGGTAGAGAAATATAAAACTGCTGTTAGTTTGGAGTTCGGACCTCTTTCTCTCATTTATTGATGGTCCATAACTATTCTTCTTTTATCCTCTTTTCTAGGCTGAGACTGAAGAACTTGCTCATAAAGTTGAATCCTTGACCTCCGATAATCTGGCACTTAAATCAGAAATAAATCAATTGACTGAGAAATCAGAGAAACTAAGGATGGAAAATGAATCATTACTGGTGTGCTCTTATATTCTGTCAACTTTCAAACCCGTGAAATTCTTTTGATTTGTTCCCCTCAGTTTCATGATTTTTGTTAATATTGAGATGGTTTAATGTACAGGAAAAGCTAAAAAATTCGCGTTTAGGACATACACAAGAGCTTATTTTGAACAGCAGTAACGAGCAGAGGGCCTCGGCTATTAATACAGAGAATCTGCTGTCAAGAGTTGATAATTCTGTTGCTGTGGATAGAAATACCGGGGAGGAGGGGGAGATATATGAGAGAAACTCAAACTCGGGGGCCAAGCTGCATCAACTGTTGGGTGCGAGTCCGAGGGCTGATGCTGTGGCTGCTGGCTAATTTTAGAAGCTAGTTTGTGTAGATCTCTTTTGATCTTAAAATTAGAGGCAACCATGTAGTTTTGGCATATTAGAAGCCCAAAATTACTTCTAACATTTAGCAGAGGGATGGAATGGCTGAAAACAATTGGTATCCATCTCTTTAAGACTTTTAATCCACTTGTTAGTTAGCTTCTCATGGCAGGAGTGATGTATTTTATCAGAAATCTGGGTGCTGGAATGGTCACTGAAAAAAGGTAATGTAAAGCTAAGAGGATTAGATATTTGGTTTATGCAAGATGTGCAAACTCCTATTATGCAACTGTTTATGCGACTTTTAGTAATTAATGATATATGCCTGAGAAAGATCTGTACTCCAGTATATGGTATGCTCAAGAAGGTCCAAGTAGCGGTGCTGGAGGTCAAAAAACATTTCAGCTTTGCACAGATCTGTTTTGGATTTTTTTTTTTTCCCTTCTCTATTGGGTTGGGTGGACTCCGATGCTGATTGAGAAAGGAAATGAACCAGAATTGAAATGGTCCTGTTTCGAGATAGCTTGGGGTTGATTTTTATGTTTTAAATGAATCGATTTTAGGTTAAATTTGAGCTGATTTCTATCTGGTTTGGACTCGCTGGGTCTACTTGTATGTAAACTTTTATTTAATAATTGCCGTGGATGATGTAAATATACAAGTAGGCAGATAAAAAGCAGGATAGAAACAGAGAAAAGATAAGCCCATGACGTAGCATGGGTTGGACCGTGGAAATCAATGGGCAGTGTTTGCTAGAAAAAGGGCTCAGCGGTGGTTGCAACCTGCTGCTGTAGGCCCCTTGTTTCAAGACTATCCACGTGATTTTAAATCTTAATAATCCACAGGCGATGTTATGATTACTTTCTTTTGTCTACTTGGTCTCTTCTCCTCCTAAAGTCATTAGATAAATTATTAAATAAATATTTTTAAAAAATATTTTAATTATATAATAACCTTTTCAATTATATGTAGTATTTAATTTAAAATTTTCATAGCCCATGTTTTAATTTTTATGAAAAAATTAATTTAAAATATATACAGTAAATTATATTATTCATTTTAATTAATATGTATTATTAATTACTTTTTAATATTAGAAAATGATAAATAATTTGTTAAAAAAATTTTGATTATAATTTAAAGTTAGGATGAAAAATATTAAAACAATATGCAGCTAAATGTTTGAAAATATTTGGGCGAAGTGCAAATGCTAAACATTGAGTTTCTAATATAAATAAATAAAAAAAATGTCATATTGAATATTTAACTTTACACTTTCAAATAAGAAAATTTTCTATCTCAATATTACTATATTTTGAATATATAATAGTTTATATAAATGTATAATATTGAAATTATAAAATTATAAAATTAATAAGAAATTATAAAAATGTTACTAAATTAAAAAAAAGCATATAGAAGTCATTCTTTATAATTAAAAAAAATTGAGAGCAACCAAAGTATTTTATTGAATTAATTGGAATTTTAATTTAATATATTAAAAAAATCTCTTACACTTTTAGTTTAATAAAAAAGTGAACATAAAATTATAAAACTGAGTTTGTTTTTAGTTATTTTATTTAAAATTAAGAAATGAAGTGAGAAATATATTAGATTCGACTTTCCAATTTGCAATGCTCATGGGTTGTTGTTGTTGTAGTTGCAGAGTGGTGGTTGTGTGCGTCAAAAGGTTGAAGTTGATATTCATCATTCAAACCTTACAAAAATGAAAACTTTTTTGTTTAAGCTTTTCAGTCATGTCAAAAAATTTCATATTAGACTCTCAGATGATGAACTGCCCCCACAGCCATTTAAAAATCATATTTAATGAATTGTCTTAATCTCAAAATTCCCCATTTTAAATTTTCAGCCTTTGTACAGAGTACGTGTACTTCTCGTATCTCTAGATCTCTGTTTTTTAATATTCACTTCTTCCCCTCCTTTCACAATCTTGCCTCTTCCTCCTTCCCTTTTGCTTTCTTTTTCGTTTTCGTTTTTGTCCCTTCAAAATGCCCATCTTTGCTTCTGGGTTCCACTCAACAATGTTCCTTTTTTGCTTTTCCACCTCCACTCTAAGCTACCCAAGTTTTTTTTTTCACTAATTTTCTCATATTTGTTTCTTAAGAATCTCTTAGATTCAATTGGCAAGGCCTTCCAGCATTTTTGTTTGTGAAAATTTTCTACTTTATTCTGGGTTTTGATGTTACCAAGTCGTCTTTGTCATAATTTCACTCAGCAACAGTAATTATAGATTAGATATACTCGAGAATAGTGTTATTTTGTGACTATAGACCCTGTAGTTGTGAATTAGATTTCTTTCCCCTTTTCCTTTTTGTCTTTTCTTTTCCTTTTCATTCATAGAAAAAGGTATGAGACGTAGAAGAGAAAAAATTTCGTAGAAGTTATGATTTCACTAATGGTCTTATCTTTTGATTGTCTTCTCCTGAGGTAAATGTGACAAGTTTATAGTGATTCCTTTATCAATTGGAGGTAGGTGTTGGCCTATGCAGGTGCCAAATGTTTTACTTTGTGGATCTCTTTGTTTCAGCTTTAAGTTTTTTCTTCAACTACATTTTACTCTCACGATACTATCTGAAGGTGATTAGGATCCATTAGAGTTCTCTAGGTTCAAGGTATAGCTCGGGTTTGTTCTTTGAACTCACGAGACTCACAGGATATGCGTTGAGATTTTCATTTCTATCAAAAGGTGCTGTTTGCTTCTTATTAACTTCAATATAATATGGCTGTTTTGCCCTTCTTGCTGCTCTGGGGTGATTAATTAGAGAATAGAAATCCTTTAGAGAGAGTCTGTTGGGGTCGTTTTTGTATTGCTAGAGAAAGTAGAATATTAGAGATTTCGGGTTTTTTTTTCCTTTCTTTTTCTTCTTCAAAATGGGGCATTCTGCAGCTGTCTGGGATCATAAGGCTGCTGTTCAGATTACGAAGGACTGGAATGGTATTGAACAGGTCGTGGTTCGAAATGCACAAGGGGCTTCTGCCCGGGTTAGATTCTCTTCGTTTATTTTTTTTTCTTGAATTATTATTATTATTTTCTTGAAAGTAATGATTTCATGCATCAATATTACTTTGATGCATAATAAGAGATCTCCACTACAGTTGGGATGATAAATCTTGTTTAATCTGAAAAACTTGATAACACATGAGGATTTGGGATTTTTTTTTTTTTTTTTTGTTCATAATTTGTGCTTTTATGATAATAGGTAAGCCTGCATGGAGGACAAGTAGTTTCATGGAGGAATGAACACGGGGAAGAACTTCTATTCACCAGTAGCAAGGTGTGTTCCTTGTCTACAGAATTATTTAGATTTGTGCTTTCCCAGTGATGTTAGTTAGGTAAAGACATTAAATTTGGATTTGGGGTCATTATTGATGAAAGTGACATTCAGCATATGTGGCTGTCCCAGTCAAATTATATCAGAACTTGAACCTTCGTGAAAAAAATAAAGATTTGGTCCCTACTAACATTTATTTTAATTTCTCTGTCTCCAAGCTGATAAATGATGAGACATGGGTAGTCTTGAAGCCTTTAATTTGGAACTTAGCTTACAATTTACATCTTTAAGTATGTCATTGACACCCACAGAAACACCTGTTAATTTCTGAATTGCGTGTTTAGCTTTGTGAAACACCCAAATCGTTGAATTGCTGTTTAGATCTTAGTTTGTGAATAGGCTATCCTGGTGTTGGCTATCATTAATAAATTTGACTTGCTATAACTGTAAGGCTGATTTATTTTGTGATAATTCATTGTTTGTAGGCTGTCTTTAAGCCACCAAAAGCAATGAGGGGAGGAATCCCTATTTGTTTCCCTCAGGTACTGGTGATTAAGAATGTTTATATGCTTGAACATCATTCTTGGATAATCTTGCTTATACATATTGTTTACGCATTTGAAGTTTGGAAACTGCGGATCACTAGAGCAACATGGTTTTGCTAGGAACAAGATTTGGACAATTGATGACAATCCTCCTCCTTTACCATCCAATGATTCTCAGGGGAAATCCTTTGTTGACCTCCTGCTTAAACCATGTGAAGAAGACTTGAAGTGCTGGCCTCATTGGTATGAGTTTGACTGCTTTAAAGTTGAACGAAGTCATTCTTGTATGTCTGCACGTCTAAAGTTTTGATTGAAAGTTGATAGGTATATCAGAGTTATGCCATTAAGTTTCTTATTATTGTCAGGGTTTTTCCCTAAAGGTTCAAATTTTTGTATTAGTTTGTAGCAAATAGCTGCAAATCTAATATCTGTAATAGTTGTGCCTGAAGAGATCATGAATTCAGGACAACTGCAGAAGCCTTCATTGGTTGTTCATGCACAAGCATGTACCTAAATAAGCTATCTCTATATCTCTGTGCTGGCAATACAATTGAATTGATATGTACTTCTAACTGATTTTCCTATTCTTTATTTTTGTGTTTCAGTTTTGAGCTTCGTGTTAGGGTGTTGCTTGCAACGAATGGAGATTTGGCATTAATATCAAGAGTTCGTAACATCAATGGCAAGCCATTTAGTTTCTCGTTTGCATATCACACATACTTGTCAGTTTCTGACATAAGGTATGAATTATTTCGTGAACATGAAATAATAACCCAAACTGATAAATTTGGCTGCTAAGCACATGACAAACTAGAATAATTTTCTAGAAAAACAAAAATCTTGCTTATCTCATGGATGGTAACTCTACAGTGGAATAAAATCATTTTTTAAATGTCTTTTGAAAGTAGCTTATAAAAAGTCGGGGATGAGTTTTCCAATAATGGGATAAATTATACATTATTAATTAGTAAGGACTTGGCGTCCTCTTTCTTTTCATCTCTTGCTTATAATTGAATGGGAATTTTATATGATTTCTTAGCAAATTTCCCACCAAAATTTATCAGTCTACTAAATATGTTGCAGTTGTTGGCATTTATAAACAGGCAGCGAGTTGTGCTGTGCTTAAAATTTTTATAATTATGAGTACTTGTTGTTAAAGATATACATGTTTGAACTTACATGGATGTCAATTATAACCTCAGTGAAGTGAGAATTGAAGGACTGGAAACACTTGACTATCTAGACAACCTTTGCCAAAGAGAGAGATTTACAGAACAAGGAGATGCCATTACTTTTGAATCCGAGGTAAATTCTTGATTCAATTTGACTGCAATCATGTAACCATACTAAAAGTTTAACTGCTGAAAGCCGTCAAGAATCAAGGAACAACAGAGTCTGCAGCAGTGCCTTGTGCATGAAAGTGATGAGACAGATCAAGCTGTTCAAAACTTCTATTTCGCCTAGATATACCCTCTTCGAAACTTTATGTTTAATATATTATTGCCTGTTACTGTTCTTAAGACAGTCTAGTGCCATAATTTGGACACCTGCTTGATTTTGGAATCCAATACAGAGCAGAGACCATCTAAATTTAATTCTTGATACTAATCTGATTTTTCTGGCAGGTGGATCGAGTTTATCTTAGTTCTCCTAATGTAATTGCAGTACTTGATCATGAAAGAAAACGGACGTTTGTGATACGGAAAGAAGGGCTTCCTGATGTTGGTAAGCTACAATTTGCATGTGTTTGATCATGTGCATGTTTTAGCATATTTACACTAAAGCTTGATGTTGTCATAACAATTGTCGGCCATTTGTCTCTTGAACTATATAATTGTGCAAAAAGCCAACTGAAAAAGGCCATTCACTTGCACATGACTGGTAACAATTAGAAAGGTGTAGATGCCCACTTCCCTTTGCTCAACATTATGCTGTAACACTTTGGTTGTTTCTTGAACCCTCGTGTGTCCCTGCAAACAGTGGTATGGAATCCATGGGAGAAGAAATCAAAAGCTATGGCGGATTTCGGTGATGACGAGTATAAACATATGGTATGTGTTGATGCAGCAGCAATAGAGAAACCTATCACCTTGAAGCCAGGTGAAGAATGGAGAGGGCGTTTGGAACTGTCAGTTGTACCATCCAGTTTCTGCAGTGAACACTTTGATCTTCAGAGTAGAGGTCTTTGAATATGATGTACTTGAAAACACCTTTTATCTTTCCTTCTGTTGTAATTTTAATTTTGGTGTTTTCCTTGAGCACATGGAATAGTTGTATTGAACCAAAACACTTAAACTGATATCTTAGACTGGGGGTATGTGTCCTTCAAGGCTCACGTCTGATTATGATTTATGGACCAACACGGGACACGGTGTTCTAGGTATCCCTTTTCCTTGGGAAAAATGCAGCTTGTCTGAAAGTGGACACTGAAGAATAGTTACGACAATTACAGAGGATAAGGGATATGAAATAAATTAATTAACAGTCAAGCCCATGCCCCATGTTCATTTCTGAAATCTATACGAGATTTTTGTCCTTGAAATGCACTGGACATCTTTTTTTGCTTTTTTGTGGCGGACCTTCACATTCCAAACCCCATTAATTTGCATGAATGCACACCAAGTGTTTGTTAAGCAGCCACATCATAATACTTTTGACACTTTTTAATTCTATAATGAAGCTGGACTTGTACGTCAAAAAGAAAGGGACTCGTATAGCCAAATGTAAGAGTCAGTTCCATCTAATCGCAAAGCCATTTATAAAACGTGCGACGCGTACCGCAGAGATTTGGAACTACTGTCTGAATCCTACAATATGGTGGATTTAAAATTAAATTTCTATTACAATATAATGTTTAAATTCACCATGGCACTGTAAATTCGATTTTACCCAACCGGAGTTGAAATAACTAATTTTCAAACTAAAATAGATAAATAAATGATAATAAACTAATGCGTCCATGGCAATATTTGTTGTGTTGTGTGAGCAAAGCCTTGGCCGAAGACACTTAGTCTCTAGTGACACATCAATATTCGCTGGCATGTGGCTGTTGGTGTTTTCAGGAATCCAATGTTTCTATGCTCTTCCGTAGATTGTCGTGTCCCAAAACGACAATGTTTTAGATAACGGCAGTGAGGCTTCTGTCCCACGTGGATGAACATGCAGCATTCAACTTCTTCATTTGGATTATTCCACTCACATGCTGACATCTGTCTCTCACTCTACTCATCACCAACCTTTTGGAAATTCCTTCCTGTGTTTTTGTAGGCTTGTTTGTAATAAAAACATAATTACTTGGAACATTAATTATGTGATGTCACATATAATCCTCATCGACTTAACATGACACCCACCATCCTATTATATGCTATATAAATATATATATTGCAAGGAACAAACTCTTTCTCTTATTTGTTGGTTATTAAATGAAAATACTTTACATACGATTTAATTCAGGAAAGCATATTACACATAGTTTTACAACCAGCTGGTAAAAAAATACTACACGATACTAGCTGCCAAAACCCTTCCCTCCATGTCAGCAAATGGACGCCGCGCGTGAATCTCGCCAATATAAATTCTGTCACCGGCAGGCTTCCATATGAGACAATGCCCCAATCTCTCTCTCTCTCTCTCTCTCTGCCTCTCTCCTTCTCTATCTATCTTCATATCTACAATGACTTTTTCCTTGTGATTTGATTCCCCTAGTTCCAGTTTTCTTCTATTAATCATCTCACCTAAATCTTCTTCTTTCTTTTTCCTCCTCAGATTCGAGGTTGTTTTGAGTAAATCTTTTGCTGATTTCTTCCAAACTTCGTAAAATTTTCCCTGAAAACATTTTCAATCCGAATGTTGTTTAATCTTCCACAACTATCATTTTTTTTTCATAATTGAATTTTCGGAAATCTAAGATCAAGATTCAAGCCATCGTAAATCTCTCCAATACCCATAAAAGTTCGAAAGCATTCACCACTCGATATCATAAATGGCTAATGACCTAGAGCAACCAACAAAACCAGTTCTTCAAAGACCTCCGGGTTATAGAGACCCCAGCAATCCCGGCAGGCTGGTATCTAGACCACCCCTTCGAAAAGGCGTCCTGCCACCTTCATTCCAGCCGAGGGGTAGGCGCAAAATCTTTGATAGTCGTGTATGCTCGTGCATCATCTGCATTACCTTGTTAACTGTGTTATTCTTCCTAGGAATACTGTCTGTGTTTATCTACCTCTGGTTCGATCCAAAATTCCCTGTTTTCCACGTCCAATCATTCAAGATTCCCACTTTTGAAGTCAGTTCTAAAATCGATGGCACCTATCTTAATGCGGCGACGGTGGCGAGAGTGGAGGTGAGGAACCCAAACTCTAGGCTAACGTATCGATACAGTGGGTACCAGGTGGACATAACAATGGGGAAGGATCAGGACACCGAGTTGGGATCCACAACTCTTCCAGGGCTCACTCAGGTAAAAGGGAACACAACGAGTCTTAAGATTGAGACTCATGTGAAGAACCAGCTGATTGTGGACGGGACAGCGTCCAGGCTGAAGACTCGGTTTAAACACAGGGATTTAGTGGTGAACCTGCGGGTGAAGACCAGTGTGGGTACTGTGGTGGTGAAAGGATTCGAGATAGGGATGTTAGGAGTGGATGTGCTGTGTGATGGCATAACCATGAAGGAGATTGACGGTGGTCACATGCCAAAATGTACTATTCGCACCCTCAAATGGTAAGAATTAGTCCCTTCCCTTTATTCTGATGACACTAAACTCAAAATTATTGATTTAGCATCAATCAACCATATTCAACTGCATTTGCCCAATTGAGTCTTCTGATTGGAGATTGTTATTGCTTTGGCTGCAGGATCAACTTAAATTAATTGACCCTTTTTTTTTGGTGTGTATGGAGGTTGCTTGGTGGTAGAAAGAAGACGACTGATGATACAAATTGTACCCATTCTTATTTAAAAAAATTTTAAAAAAATGTTATATTTACATACAATATTCTTTCCTTTAAGGTAGGGATGAGAAAGGAGACTGGGAGATCGCATCGACAACAGTCTAAAGTGGGTCCATGTCTAAGCTCTTGTTCCTACAATGGTGTAATTGTAACGGGATACATACATATAAAAAAAAAACAAAAAAAAAAACACAGCATAAATTAAATATTTCTTTAATTTTAGTGGGTTGATGTGATTTATTCTTATAATATTATTTCATTTCTCTTTTCCTATCTTTTTAGCGGAAGAATGAAGAATCTTGTTGCAGCGGTGGGGCTGGCTGCAAATGCAAAGGCAAATGGGATGGCCCTCTTGGATTCCTTATATATTGTCACCTTGCGAGTCTTGCATTATTATCATTAATAAAAAAAAAAAAAAAAAGAAGCAAAGGTGTAATATGTGGACTACTGTAAGTAGCTGCTTCGGCAAGTTAGGATGGCAGGAGAAGGATGTCTTAACTGCTTTGGGTGGATGACTGAGTATTTCTTCCTAACTCACCTCACTCACTTTAACCATCTTTGATTTCCGCTAGGCTCCTCATAAATTATAATAATCATTAGCTGCTGGCAGTAAAGAGTGTGATTAGATTCACACACCTACCAGTATAACCCGGTACTGTTGAAATCGACCGGGTTTAACACAATTTATCTAACAGGTTTCAACTGGGTCTGAATTTGAGATGAGGCTTTAAAAGTCGGGTGTAGTGTTTCTATCAGACAGCTATCTCAAAAGGAAAAGGTTTGAATTGTTTCTCTGTGATAAGGACTACTATATATTCGTTTTACATAAGATTTCTCCATGGGGACAGGATCGAACCATTCATAACCAAAACAAATACAAAGGACATTCTTTCTTTGTCGGTAGATGGAAAAATAGGACGAACAGAAAAAGGCTGTATTAAGGTGGATGTCAAACACTGAGTTGATGCCCATATTGATCCCTAGAGATTGCATGTTCATCCTCTGAGTTTTCTGAATTTGTCGCATGGAGATATGTTATTCTCTTTCCTTTTGAGTTATCCTGTTATGCAATAACTTCTTTTGAATTGATTTGTTATGTAATTTTGCATTTACCTGTTTATTTGGATTTTTATGTCTCTAGTGATAGCTTTGATGGGATATTCTATCAAATCCATTTTAGGGTCTAACTCACATCATTGCTTACAATGATGATCGAATGGATTGTACTAATCAACCTTGGAACGGCTGCTCCACGCTTTCTTCTAGAATTTTATATATAAAATAAATTTTCATTAAAAATATTTTTATTTTATGAGATAAAAATAAACATTAATTAGCTTTATTATTAATTTTGATTTTATAATTATTTTGCTGATTTACTGAAGGATATAAATTCTCATATAGTTACATATTGGAATTAGTAATATTAAGTAAATATAATTTTTATTTTAAAATTAAACACAATACAATACGAATTGGATTTTGGTAACCCTCCCTCTACTCTAGCAAATAAGAAAAGGTTGCAAAAGGTGGACCCAAAGATGGAAAGCACCTGAAATTTTCCGTCGACGCAATCAACACATATGCTCCCTTTTCTTTCATCTCTCTCGCATACTTCTTTGTACGTTTTGCCAAGTTTGTTCTATATTCTCTCTCTCTCAATCAGAGACGAGTCTCGAGGTTTGCTCATGGCTTCGAAGCGGATCTTGAAGGAGCTTAAGGATCTCCAGAAGGATCCTCCTACCTCTTGCAGTGCTGGTATGACGCTTTCCTTTTTTTTTTTATTCCCTTAATAATTCTAATAAATGTTCATTTACATTCGTCCATGTACTTGTGGTCGCATGTCTCATCAGTCTCGATCTTTGATTTTTGTTATCCTTGAATTTCTGGAATTACCGTAGCTTTTGCTTTCTAGTTGTTTCCTATATTATTATTAGGATTTTTTTTTAGGGGGAGGGAAGGTAGGGGATGATTTTGTGCATTTATGTGATATGGAAAAACGTTGAAGTACTGTTCGAATCGAATCAGTATTTCTAGATTTTGACTTATTCTGTCAATTATGCGGTATAAACCATAGATACGCGAGCTCCAATTGGCATTGTAAATGTCATCATGGATGGTGATGGTTAAAGCTTATCAAATTAAAATGCTTCACGTGTTCTGGTGGATTGCTCTTTGATTCGTTAGTGTGTTCAAGCTATGTGGATAAACGAATAACGAGTTAACAATGATGCAATAATAAATAAAACTTCGTTGCCTGGGTAATTACTAAGATGGCAGTGGAAGAAGATAAATACAGAGGAATATGTGACAAGAGAAAGTAAAGCAAATGATTTTATTACGCATATGAATGGAGTTATATGTGGGAAGGTGGGTTAGAAAGGCATCCACAGAAATTTGTTTTCTGATCAATATGGAATGTATTATACTTGGATAGAACTTCCCATCTGTTTGTTGCGTGCCACTTCTCCATAAAAAGTAATAAAAAAAAATAAAATCCTCCTTGCATGTTCTCTTTTCTCTTTGGCCGATAAATGTTGGGTCTACATATTCTGTAGCATTCCTTGCTAGTATGATGTGTATAATAGTGTAATAAGATGGCTCTCAAAGGCTTCTGAACAAATAAATTTTATACGGCAAATGCATGTTCTACCAAGGATTGCAATACAGGTGTTTCTTTAACATGTTTAATGGGTTGCTAAAGCTTTGCCTTTCAGCCGTCCATTTGTAACTTCATGCATATGTCGAGCTGCATGGCAATCTATGCCAATACCTTGTCTTGTACGACTGGTCTTACCAGATTAATGAACATTTTATTCTGTTGGATATTATTTATCACCCATGATCTGAATGATGAATTGTTTTTTTTCTTTTTGTTACTTCATATAGTAGCATCTGAAGTTCAACATAATTTAATACTTGTTGCTTTAATCCGTTTATACAAATTAAGCTCAATATGCAGTCTGGTTTATGTAGCGCTTGATAATAAACTTCTCGAAAAGTACTATTTGTTTTCTTATCTTAAAGCTGTAAGTAACTTTTGGTTTTGAGTTGTTTATTGAAGTTCTGAAGTCCTTTTATTTCTTTCCTTTACTTTTTCCATCAATGCTAGTGTTGTTTTTGTGTGCTCCCCTTATCAGTTATACTCATTTCTTTGAATTTATTTTTGTAGGAACTTAATGAATAATATTATAACCTTTAGCATGCTATTCTTTTCCTATATTTTTGTGGCTGCTGATCATGTAGAAGCTTTCGCCTTTGAAGAGAATGCATTTGATGTCTCATTGAGCATCCATGGGCTATAGAAACATTCAGGTTATTAGCGCTAGAACTTTTAATGACATCGTTTATCTATCTAGTTTCCAGGTTGTTTTCTTTCCAATAGAGATAGGATGTCATCATTTTGTGCTAATTAAATACTGTATAGAGTGAATAAATATCTTAAAGTAGTTTTCTCACTGGTTATAACTGAATAGAACAATACATACATTTTTATTGTCATTTCAATGGCAGTTAGTGCTAAATTTTCTCCAGTAAGTCATCTTCATATTTCAAATCATATTTCTTCAAGAATTGAAAGGATGACTTTAATGTAGTATGCAGGGAGTTGTATTTTTGTTAATATTATTAAGGGCTTTGTTCCTTGCGAAATTCTTGATAATCTATTTTGGCAGGTCCTGTAGCTGAAGACATGTTTCACTGGCAAGCAACAATAATGGGTCCTCCTGACAGTCCTTATGCTGGTGGCGTATTTTTAGTCACTATTCATTTTCCTCCTGACTATCCGTTTAAGCCACCAAAGGTATAATATCAGGTTTTCATTTTTCCATTTTTTTTCCTTCTACTGTGGACATGTGCTTGCTAGTTGCTTCATAGACGACTTAGTTTATTCTTTGAAATATATTTAAATCTCGTCCTCCTGTAATCCTCTGTGAAAAAACTACAAGTGAAGTTTTCGGTTTTGGTACTATAATAAACTGTTGAAGTTTAATAGAGAAGAATCTGCAATGTCCATGCTTAACAGTACACTGTAAAAAAACAACTCTCTTTTTATTTATTTAAAAAAAGAAGGAAATTCAGAACTAGTGAAGTTAATTAGATACATAGGCATGAAAATTGTTGCAAATGTCATTTCATTTCATGCCTTCCTCTTAAATATTTGGACATTTCATTTTACTGATGTGATGAAGAGTAAGAAAAATCTATATTCTGCAGAGTTGTTGTTAAGTTACTATAACACACTTTTTCTGCTCTCTCTGTTTCTTGCAGGTTGCATTCAGGACTAAGGTTTTTCATCCGAATATCAACAGTAATGGCAGCATTTGCCTCGACATTCTAAAGGAGCAGTGGAGCCCTGCCCTGACAATATCAAAGGTTCTGACCTCTTATCAACTTTCTTACCACCTAATTCCAATGGCATTTAGATACATGTCAAACAAGATGTGCATTGCCATGGAAACTATGGTTAGCATCATTGATATGTTGCCAAATTTTATGGACTTTTGAATAAGGGATCTCGCCTCTTCATTGTACACACAATTCGGAGACTGATGTAATGGTGTGAGACTGTATTGTCACCAATGTCTGATTCTATCATGTGTTTAAAGTTTTCTGATAGGAATTTGTTGCATGTAGGATTGTCTGTGTTCCTGCATATGCCATCCACTTAGTTGCAGTCCAGAATTCTAGATGATGGCTGTGCATCTGATCAATTAATTCCAGTGTAGCAATTAGTATAATCCAGTGGTTTGTTTGCCAAAAAGCATAAATTGATTATCCAGGATGAAAAGAAATCTCGAAATGTGTTAACTACAATAATTTCCTTCATGCCTTGTTTTTGGATTTCCATGGAGTTTATGTTGGGTCAGCGTGTTCTTTTGGTACTAAAATTATAACTTCAAATTTTTGGTAAATTTTTACTATGAATCAATTGCTGTTTTTTTTTTTTTAAGTAGGTGGGAAGTTTTATCGTCTTGTTTTTCAGGTGTTGCTCTCTATATGTTCTCTGTTGACGGATCCGAACCCAGATGATCCCTTGGTGCCAGAAATTGCTCACATGTACAAGACAGACAGGGCCAAGTACGAAGCAACTGCTAGGAGCTGGACTCAGAAGTATGCCATGGGCTAGTGCTCTGCGGTCGGAGATATAAGGTATCTATCATTGTTATGTATAAATGACGTGTGATCTATCGTATTAACAATATGAACAAGTTCAGAATAGATTTATACAGTTGAACCCATGGAACAAGATGATGTAGTTTATTGGGATGGGAGATGATGTTGAATTGTGGAAGTCATATAGTTGTTGAATATTACCATTTGTTTCTCAATATCCATGAAGGTTTAAATGAGTACGTATAGGGTCTCATGCTGGCATAGTATTATAGGCAAAATTTCCTAGATTGGCGGTTGTGGGGGATATCATTAGCCTCTCTCTCTTGAATTACAAAGCCCATTGAGCAAAGAAACATAACACGCCATATGCCATTACAACAGAAAGGCCGTGCCAAAACAAGAAGCCCACTGCAAACAGAAACCCTTAGCAAACTACCAGGCTGGGGAAACGAATCTTGCTACGCAGGCAGAAGCCGCTGGTCAACACCCCACATCAACACTTCTCCTAGTTCACAATTCCTTATAAATCAGTAGTTGTTTAGGCTTGCCGTTGGATTTAATCATTACTGAGTACTGACAATTCAATTTACAGGTTCCTTAATGCTTGGTAAAAAAATAACAGTTTAAAGCACAGTTTATTTATTTGGGCATCCATTGCTATGCGTACTGGTGAAGTGGTTAGTTTGGCCAATTTGATGTTTGTTTTGTTCCGATCAAATCCCAGTCAATGTTGAGGTTGCTGCTTGTATCACATTATTAGCTACTCTAACTGATTTTTTTTTAAATAAAAGAATAAGCAAAATAAATGGTTGTAAAAAAGTACGGTATTTATCGGACTATATGAAAATAGAAGGAAGTAATTTTAGTAACTTTGGGCGTAAGGTGTGGACGACGGCAATTATATCCTGAATTTGTATTGTCTTGTTTTGGTAATTCTATAATGAGCCTTTCACACCAGTAACGTAAAACTCTTTTAAGTATTTTTTCAGTTTTCTTATGCTACTCTATTTCAGCTTCAAGTAGTCATCCACAAAGAAAATTCCAAGCAATAAACCATTCAGTACAAGGTCCAAAGTGTAGCCGCTAAACTATAGCCCCATACAACCTAATCTCATAAAATACAAGGTCCAAGCTAAGCCAAATTAAAGGCCTTGAATCATTTCCCAAAATCAAACCCAACTACCATTGAAACATAAAAGAGAGAAGGCAGCTCTCATCTAAGTCAATAGAGCCAAACCTCCGTAGAGACAAGCAAATGCTGCTTGAAGGAGAAGCGATAGTAGCAGACCTTTCAAGTTCCCTCCCAATATAAAAAAAGCTCTGGTTCTCAATGGAGGAGGCAGGGTTTTCCCACACTAATATTAGTAAGGAGAAGAGAGTTCCCCAACAACCTGAATTGGTTGTTTTCATGCAAAGTCCTGTCTATTGTTGTTTTTTTTTTTTTTTTTTTTTTTTTTTAATTATATTAATAAACTTTATTTTGCCTATCAACTTAATAATATTTTATTTAATAATATAGTAGATAATTGAATTTGAAATTGTTTACCCCTAATTCTTTCAAAAGTAAACAGGAGAAGGGCCAATCTTAATTTATTACATCCACTTGCCAGTCAGAAACTACTTTAATTAAATGCTTAACTAATTTTATTTTTTCACACCCCATGAATTTCAAGTTTCAACACCCACATTCATTTCAATATATATATATATATATATAATAAATTAATAATTAATTAATTTGAAAAATATAAAAATATTAAAATAAAATAATTTTAAAATAAATATGAAATAAATAAAAAAAAACATTAATTCTTCCGAGAATAAAACAGAGAGAAGTAAGTAAAGATCACGGGAAACAAATGAAGCGGTCTTTTCCTCTTCCAAGTTGTTCACCGGAAAATGTCTTGTCCCCCACAACTCAACCTTATATTATAAAACTATTTTACTATATTAATTCAGCAAGCCCTTCTGCTATGTCTGTGACCCAATGATATCACCCGCCTGTGACAAGAGGTTGACCAGCCAACCAGGGAGTCATTATCATTCTTAATTGACGGGATTTATTTTTTGCATGACACGGTCAGACCTTAGCGCGTGGGAGTAGAGGTTGTTGCTTGGGAACCAAGCACTATCACCGGCGAACACCGCCACCTTTCAAGTCCGATGAGAACCATTCCTGGCCAGGATGAAGCTTATGGAGTTTTTTTTTTTTTTTTTATAGACAGACATATGAAATTTTAATTTGATATGAGAATAAATTTATTAATAATTAAATAAAATATCTATATTACAATTATAATAATGTAGCGCAAATATAAAGAAAAGAAATAATAAAAAAAATGATGCTTATGAAATAAAAACAGCAAATTTAGGCTTTTTGAGTCATCCTTGTAACTGAAAACCCCACTTCTCTCTCCTCCTTTCTCTCTAACTCCGAGCTTTGCAATAGCTCTGTCTCTGCTTCCTCAGTCTCATCCTTAATGCTGTTCCTCGCCCACCATTTCCATCCTTATCCCTGACCATCCCAGATGACAATCTCTTCCGTCAAGTACACTGAGCATATAAATGTCACTAACAAGCTCGTTAAATGCAATGATTCACACTCCAACAGAGTCGTTCGGATTTGTGTTACAGATGGTGACGCAACCGACTCCTCCAGCGACGAGAATGACAGCTTAATCTTTACCCGTCAACGAGTCAAGAAACACATTCATGAGATAAGAATTGAAGATTGTATGGTTTATGCTTCTGATATTTCAAAATCAAGATTTAGCAAACAACCGCTCAGAAAAAACACCAGAGATCATCGTTATTTTCCTGTGGGTAAGAGGTACCGCGGTGTTCGACAAAGGCCCTGGGGAAGATTTGCCGCTGAGATCAGGGATCCTTTCCGCCGAACCAGAGTCTGGTTAGGAACGTTTGACACTGCGGAGGAAGCTGCCATGGTTTATGACAAGGCTGCCATCAAGATTAAAGGGCCAAATGCTCTCACTAATTTTATTAGACCACCGGTGAGAACTTCGCTCCCGGAATTTGATATTGCTGCAATTTCTGGGTATGATTCTGGTTTGGAGTGTCACAGTCTGAGTTCTCCGACTTCTGTTCTTAGATTTCAATGCACAGAAGAAGTTGCTAATGAGTCACAAGTTTCGGAGGGTAATGGGAGCAGACCAGTCGGAGAGATGAAAGACAAAAAGTGCGATTGGAGATTGGATCAGGGAACAGAGGAAAAGCATTGGAAACCCATACAAGGTGTAGGGGAAGAAGAGCCAACTGATTGTTGTTTTGAGGAGTTGCTGGATTTTGAGAATTATGCTCCGACACTTTTGGACGACTATATCATACCTGACACAGTTTCAAGAGAGGATTTTGGGGATGTTAATGGAGATTTTGGGTCATGTTTATGGGACCTAGATGAATACTTCTGAAGGCTGAAACTTGCAAGATTGAGAATGGAGTGTTGGTAAATTCCGAGTGGAGTTTTGCATAGTTTGCTTGCATTGTTATTATTTCTCTGTTTTAAATTATTTGAAGTTCGTGCATGAGTGTGCAATGCAAATACCTGTAAATTTCATCTTGACTATTATTCAGAATTTAAATGGTATTGTTGAAGGATTTAGTTGGTTTTTGGGCTATTAAAATCGAGGGTTGGTTAGATATGCTTTTTGGCTGTGTTGGCACTGGCACTGGCCCCGGGCAGTGACTGAAAAGGCCGCCTGCTAAGTGGCTAAAGTGGTCTCCGCTTCAAGACCATACGCTCTTTCTGAGTGCTTGGATTTTCTTGCTCTCTAAATCATCATGCGCTAGTCTTAATATGTCCATATTATATACCTCTAAATAAATATTGCTTCCTGGAAAAGTACAGAGGCAGATTTCAAAGGATTAGGTGTTATCTCTCCAATATCTTTATATTATAATCCAATTTCAGATTCTGCGTTTCCTAATTTTCTAAAGGGTAAAATGTCAGAATTTGAATATTTTTGTGCCCTTTGCGTGTAAATAAATATGCTTAGTGCTTACGAGGTTTGAACTAAAAAAATTATATGTGGCTGACGGACCCCACACCTCAACAAATGGTTATGCTTGGTCCTCTGACATTGGTGATTGGTCAAGTGGGGTGTTAGTTGAAGATCATTTTTCTTGGCAAACTTTGTTTTTCTTGGGATGGAAATTGATTTGGCTGTGTCTTGGGCACGACAAACCACGGCTAAAAAAAGTCTTACAAAGCAGCATATCTCGGCAAGGGTGAGGCGCATACACTAGGAGAGCATGGGCATGGCTTCCAATAAATCCCGGCGTGCTAGAATTCCTCCGGCCAGGAGAGCAGAGAAGTGTCGCGTGTCTTTTTTCCTGTAGCTATGGTCAAAGATTATACAAAAAGTTCATAGGTGATAATTTGTCATTGCAGGCTTTTATTACAGTTTAATGTGAAGGAGAAGTTTCAAAAAATACAGACCCACTTGCAACTTGCAAGAAGCCTGAAAATCAGACCCACTTGCAAGATTTCAATAGCCTATCAATTGCTCACTTGTCCAACTCTCTTTTTTCTTCTTACCCAGTTTTGTATGGGTAACAAATAAGGAGGGCCTGTAGGTCCCCACATGTGCTTTTCTTGACGCCCTCAAGAAATTCACAAGTTCCCTCTAAAGAATTAGGAATTTTCTCATCCAGTATTTTGATCTCATAAGTTAAATGGCGTAGTACTATTGGACAGCCACATCTTTGTGAAACACCTAACAAGGTTACAGCTGTGGGCTGTCTCAGTTTCCTTCACAACTTTGAAACCCCATCCACTACACTTGCCATTTCCTGATTCTTAAAACTATGCATTTGCATCTTTGTAGTATTGTGAATAACGTTTCTGAAACCAGTTCTTACATGCAACAGAAAAGCCAGAGCTGAGTACGAACTACTACGGTCCAAAACAAATCCCAGTCACTGAATGGGACAATAAAAATCAGGTCTCAATTTCCATGTTTGGTACAAATGTATAACCGTTCCCAACAAAATCGGCCCCCGGCGTCCACTCAGATTTCTGTCAACTCTATTTACTCAATTCATTTTATGTCTCAAATGTCATTACAGTACGACCATAATTTATAAATTGTTATTATTCATTGTTTGCGTAGTACCCTTTTATATATTCTTTAAAAAAAAATAAAAGAAAAAGAAAGCAGCATTGGACATGTGTTGGTAAAAAGGAGATCAGAAGAGGGATGATGAATGACCACCGACATCGTTTCGGGGGATGAAATCTAGTGGGACAACGTACATATATTTCGAGTGGGGACAACCCAATGTTCATAACTTATATGCTTTTGAAGTTGTCTTGTTCGGTGGGGGTCCTTGGCGTCTCTGCCTCAGCTGCCCATTTTGTTTTTCTTTACTTGATATGCTTTCTCATCATATAATATTCATCCACAATCATTTTGTTTCTTTCATATTATAAATTTATCATATAATACAATCAATATATAATTTATAATTTCGTCAATAATATTATCAATATATAATATCTAATATATTAGGGTTTTTTCATGATTTGTAGATTTGATTGTAGTGAGCATGTACGTAGTTAATAGTATAAGGTGGTGAGGTGAGGGTTGAATAATAAGCATGATTAACATAGGTTGGGCTGTCTCCTCTCCCACGTTTTCATTTGAAAGCTTTACAATTATGAGGTTTTTAAGGCACTCGAGAGTTCCATAAAACCCTAAATAACAACATCCCACTTTTTTTTTCTATTAAATCTTATGTTGCTTATCTATATATCAGCTTCTACCCTTCTCTTAAAAACTGAATTTCTACTCATGGGTGCGGCTTCAAGTGATGCAAAGAGGTCATTACTGTGTACATTAACACATACATAATCAGACAAAATTATAGGATCATTCTCCTTTTTAATTAACTCTGTCTAATCTAATGAATGGATCAGCCAATTCCAAGTATGAAGTATGGTCCCTGAGTATGAAGGAAAATAGCCCAGCTCAGCTCAGCTCAGATAATTAGGGTTGGGTCCATTGTTAATAATCATAATAAGTCATTTCTGAAAGGATTGGAATAATACTATTTCATTGGGAGATAGAGAAAGATGTCCTTTTGTAGTTTAAGAAATGGGAAAATGCTTTCTTATTAGAAATGGGTCCAATGTTGTGTACCTTCTAAATCAAGAGTTGGGTCCAATGCATCTTCTTTCTAATTAAAGCTGTATGTAAATCTTATAATAAAAACAAATATGAACTAGATTATACATAATTATATAAATGGGAAAAATAAAAGCACCACCTCTTACATAGCATCTTGGATAGA
>CAOGCB010125361.1:0-11834 GCA_948266635.1 Cnidoscolus chayamansa
TCCCATTTTTTTTTCATATGACTAGGTTCCTTCTCGGTATCACCCACCATTTCTTTTCTTTTCATATTTAGGTTGGGTTCCTTTTCGGTATTACCCACCTTTTCTTTTTCTTTTCTTATGGTTGGGTTCCTTATCGGTATCACCCTCCATTTCTTTTTCTTTTTCTTTTTATTTTGGTTGGGTTCCTTCTCGGTATCACCCACCATTCTTTTTCCTTTCTTTTCTTTTTCTTGGCTACGTTCCTTCTCGGTATCACCTGCCATTTCTTTTTCTTTTTCTTTTCTTTTCTTGGCTAGGTTCCTTCTCGGTATCACCTGCCATTTCTTTTTCTTTTTCTTTTTTTTATGGTCGGGTTCCTTCTCGGTATCACTCTCCATCCCCTTGTGAACATGTCATGTATGGTATGCTTTATGTATTCCATGACATCTTATGCACCATCATTTCACATATCTCAATAAGTCATGTGCATATGTCCTACTTTACTAACATGCTCAATAACCAAACATCGCATCAAAAACATCAATCAATAATTCACTTCACATTCCACATTCACAAACAATACACATAACATTCAACTCATCAATTTCTCATTTCCCTGCATAAAAATTACACTTCAATATCAAATATCACTGGTGGCCCCAAACTACATTTCAATTTGCTCACTAGGTTTTCAAATAATAATAATTTAGAAAATCACATACAAATACACATTTCACAAAGGTCATTGTGCACACAGTTGCACAATGATCCCATAACTTACCTTCTATTGCTTTTCCTTTATCAATCCTAGCTCGATCCGCAGAAATATGCTCGCTTCGAGTACCTATTCACAATATATTCTCATATCAATATACATAAGTACTTTTCATTCAAAAGTATTAATTAATACTACAAACAAAAGTCTATAAATAGTTTCCCCAAAACATGTTCCAAGTCTTATCATTTCTCAAAGTTTCTCTTTGATTGGAACAAGTCGCGCTCGCGAATAATTCTAAAAACCTACTGTGTCTCGAAGAACCTAAGTCGCGCTCGTGAAAACCAATGTCGCCCTTGCGACTTTGGCACTAAAGCTACTGCCTGATTTTAGACCCATGTCGTGCCCGCGACCTTAGAATAAAACCTACTGTCTGGTTTTGGTCCCTTTTCGCTCTCGCGACTAGAAAATGACACGGTCGCGGTTTCTATTTCTAGAGGCAAAAACCTCACTTCCTCAACTCCAATTGCTCTAAAACTTTGTATACTCCATAAAAACTTAACATTCAAGGTTTAATTCAAGTTTCAGCCCATATCTAGTTCATTTGGATCACTTTATACCTAGCTTAAATCTATTAACCGATAAAGTACCATTTTTGCTACTATATGATATTTCCAGTTCATTTCACCATCTATTCAATTAATTTTAATCTCAAAATTTTAGTAAAGTTCCATACCATATAAATAAAGTCTCACTCAAAATCTCAGGTCATTTTGACTCCATTTGAGTACCAAACTCACAATTTCCACTTCTGCAGATTTTCTGCAGAATTACAGTGACACTACTCCCTTGTCATATCTTTTGACCAATTTAAGTTCAGTTTTAACTAAAGCTCAAAACATTAAACTTGTAGCTAACATCCTAAAAAAGCTTCATACCAAATTTCATAATTTTATCTAACTATTAAAGCTTTCAAATCATTAAGAACATCAACTACCCTGTACTGAAATTTCAGAACCCGGCAATTTTGACCTTTGTTTGTTTATACTATATTTTCATGCTTCAAATGATCTAATTTGGTCAAGTAATATTCTGTACAATTGTAGCTAACATTATTAACTTTCTATTGGTATATCAAACATAATTTTTAGACTTTATTGGTCCTTTGAAACAGTGACACAAGTTTACTGTTCACCCATACCTAATTTCAGTTTTCACCATTTCAATCATTTTTCTCACTTATTTGGTATTTGTTACTTTGATTCAAGTCTAAAAATCATTTTTTGATCTAAATATACTTTTTACCAGTTTATAGGTTAGATCAAACTTCAATCCTACTATCCACTTTCAGCATCTATCCATATACAACTTTAAAACTAGCAAAAACACATAAAACTAACCTTTGAATCTCTTCCTCTTTCTCTTCTTCTTCTTCCTTTTCCCTTTCTCTTTTCTTTTCATTTCTTCTCTTCTCCTTTCTCTTTTCTCCCGTTTGCTATCTGCTGCCTTTCTCTCTCTCTCTTTTTTTTTTCTTTTTTTTAAGTATAGATATATATCCATTTTCCCTTCTTAGCCTCATTTGTTGACTTTTCTATTTTCAATTTTTTTTTTATTTTTTATTTTTTAATTTTTATTTATTTTTATTTTCTTTCTTTTTCTTTTCTATTTTCTTTTCCTTTTCACATTTATTCATTGACCTATTTATTTTCTTAGTTAGACACCTAATCTTCTAAGGCCTAAAATCCATCATGACAACGATAATTTAATATTGATTCAATCTTTATCAAGGTTTCTTTATTATCTAAATTTCTTTTGAAAATTTGTATAGTCATGTCTAGGTTTTCTTTTGGAGTTTTCATTCTTTAATTTTACCATCTGAGTACTTATTCATTTTCTCAAGCATTTTAATTTGAAATCGATAGATCTATCATGCTTCAAAGATGCCTTAGACTCATTCACATAGATAGTTTGTGCTTCAATGACTTGAAGCTTGATTGGAGTGATAAGGCAATCTCATAAAGACCTATTCTTTAGGCAATAACTATTCTGTAAATATCTCCTTTCCTTTTGTATTTGATTGTGCTTCCTTTAGTTTAGGGATTTCTCTTCACAAATACTTGTATAAATTCAAACCTTGTTCACTGCAATATTATCAGTAAAATCCTCTTTAATATTTATGTTATATTTAATGGGGTTTAAGGAATGTTTTTAAGTATGTTTTAAGTATATGTTGAGTCTCTAATACAAAGTCTAAAATACAGAATCGAACCTCTGAGTTCATGGACATCAATGAAGAGCCAGGGATTTGTAAAGTACGCTAAAGTTTTCAAGTGAATGTATATAAACTCTTTTATGATACATAAAATGAAATTGATGTTTTTAGCATGCTCACGCATCATAATGCCTAGGTTGCTGCATTAGATGCACAATTTATGTTGCATTACATATTCATGATCTATGAATTGTAATGTTGAGTGATCCAGAAGTCCCCCATGTTTATGTTATGTCCTAAGGAGAGATCCCTTGAAAGATCATTTGGTATGTCCCTCAGATGTAACACGTTGAGACCTTTGGATTTTCTTGGGATCCATATGTTATGTTATATATATAGTAAGTCCATAACGGGCCGAAAGGGGCTGTTATGGCACATATAAGTACCTAAGGGAAGTTGCTAGCCTAAAAGATATTCAGTGGTTCTAAGAAGATGGCTTGCTAATTAGAATTGACCTAGGGATTTCTGGTTACAATATTACCTTATGTGAAATGTTTGAAGGTGATACATTACATAGTCATGAAAACTATATTTTTATGTATGTTTTTTTGTATCTTCTCACTAAGCGATTCAAATAGCTTACCTCTTTTGTATCCCTTGCCCATCCCCTCTCCCCAATATGTTTTTCACAGGTTATGCAGGAAGAATGGAAGTCATAGGGTAGAGTGCACGTATCCCGATAGTGATGATGTTGTTTGCCTCTAGGATATGTAAATTTGTCAAAGAATATGTTTTAAAATCTCATGTATACATGTTAATGTTTATGTTAAGATTTTGGTAATTATGAATATGTCCACCTTGTTTATATGTATAGGTATAATATAAGACACATGTACTAGGAATTTAAATATTCTGTATGTTAATATTATACCCAAAGATTTTAATTATGCATGAGATTACACATTAATGTATGTTTATGTCTATGTAATGTTAATGTTTATGGCTTGTTAGGGTTTTGGTCACCTTCGAGTGGTCGGGATCCTAATGTCGATTGTAGTCCAGGAAGGTGGGTTGTTACAAACTTAGTATTAAAGCATGTGGTTCAAAAGATCAGACCTAGTCATGCAATGTTAAATGTTTGTAGAATGTATGGGGCAAACACCATAGGAATACACATGTATTAAGGAGTCAAATGTATAATGTCATGGCAATGATGATATGCCAAGTATAAGATCACCTTATACTATGCATATGAATAATGTTTATGTGAAATGCTATATGAGTTCATATGGTGATACATGAACTAAATGTTATGTTAATAATATGTACATTTCATCTTCTTAACAGAAGCGAATATGAGGGGATCATGATGATCTATTCGGTTATCAGGAGCTCCACCCGAACATGTGGGTATGGAGGATCTCCCAAACACCTCCACAATGAGAGACAGAGCACAACGAAGCTCACAAGGGATACATCAAGGGACTCACAAAGGTCTTTTGATGTAAAAAGGGACAGAGCAGAGCCTTCTAGAATGTTAGTAGGGGATCTGCCAATAGAGAATGAGGAACGTAGAGATAAGAATCTGGGCATGGGTATCGGAGGAGGAATGGAGAGATTCAATAGTAGACAGGGAGCTGCTACTGCACATGGATATACACCTCCACCACCTTATTACGGATATGGGAGCAGTTATGGGTATTCTGAAAGTGACACCTCAGGGCACCCAAATTTCCCACCTTACCCTCCATATATGCCATATCCACCATACTACCCGCCCTATCCCTCATATGGAATGTATCCACCCTACCGTGGTTACCCAGGGCCAATGTTAGAGAATCCCGTAACTTTAGCACCACCAGCACCACAGCACCACAGCCCACTGCAAAACCAATTGTCCTATCATCATAGCCAAACAAGGCAGATTTAAGGAGTAGTGGTAAGGCTAAGATGACAAACTACCTTAAGTTGGATGCTTCCAAGTATAGAGAGGGAGACGATCCATTTGAGTACATCAAGGCCATGAAAGTTATAAAAGATGAGTTGGGGGCCGAGGATAGCAGGGCAATTCAGATGGTCGGATTCACACTCCATTGCAGAAGGCAAAGGAGTGGTACATAATGTATATAGAGCCTTGGGTAGATGAGCTGACATGGGATCAGTTTATAACAGAATTTATAGAGTGGACATTCCCATATAGTTCCAGAGAATTAAAGATGCTGGAGTTTGAGCAACTTCGATAAACTGACGAGATGAGCTTGGATGAGTATATGGATCGGTTCACTAATCTAATGTAGTATGTGGGTCAAGCATACAACACAGAAAGAAAGCTAGAAGGTATGCCATGAGACTTCATAGTAGGTACTCGTCACTGATCATGGAGGCAGAGAGAGAAAGTTTCCATGCCATAGTTGATGTTGCTAGAAAGATGGAGGCGAGCGTGATTATCGAGGGATTATTATCACCTTGATTGGCATGCCAAGGAACGTTAGCAGTTCCTAGGGCTATAGTTGTAGGGAGACTCAATCTCACATCTCTTGCAATTGCAACCCCAAGAGAATAGAGAGAAAAGAAAAGTTCCAAAAAGAAGAAGAATAAGTTTAGGAATAAGGTCAAGTTAGGGCTCAGTCAGGAGGGCCTATGGCACCAGCTAGGATATTCACCATGACACAGCAAGAGGCTAACACCTCAAACACGATGATATCAGGTACACTTCTGATCGGTTGTATTCATGTTCATGTTTTGCTAGATCTAGGTGCCTCTTACTTGTTTATCTCACCGAGGGTAATGAGTAGTATAGGGTTGATTGCTGCTCCAATAGAGTGTCCGTCATGGGTTATTAGACCTAGATGTGATCCAACATTGGTAGAGATGAACTGTCAGTGTTGTCCAGTTTTCAGTAAGGGTAGGTGCCTTCTAGTAGACCTAGTAGTGTTCGAGTTGACAGATTTTGACGTCATACTAGGTATGGAATGGCTATCACTACATGATGCTACCTTGGACTGCAGAAACAAGGTAGTCAAGTTCAGAGGACTAGATGGATCATATGTCATGTTGCAGGGGGACACCACAGGTACGCCCACCGGTTTGATATCTTCTATACATGTGCATAGATTGCTTAGGAAGGGGTGCCATGGATTTTTATAGCCTATGTTAGGACAAAATATGAGAATGTGAGTGAGCTAGAGTCAATGCCAATAGCGAGGGAGTATCCTAATCTATTCCCTGCAGACCTCACAGGTTTGCCAATTGATAGGGAGATAGAGTTCGAGAAAGAATTATTATCGGGTGTCAGACCCATTTCTATCCTGCCCTATAGGATGACTCTTATATAATTGAAAGAGTTAAAGACACAGATATAGGAGTTAGTTGACAAAGTTTTCATCAGACTAAGTACATCACCATGGGGTGTACCTGTACTATTTGTAAGAAAGAAAGATGGCACGATGAGGTTATGTATAGATTACAGACTATTAAGCAAGGTCAGAGTAAATAATAAGTATCCATTGTCGAGAATTGATGATTTGTTCAACCAGTTGGCAGGAGCTAGTTGCTTTTCCAAGATAGACTTGAGATCAGGCTATCATTAATTATGGATCACAGAGAGTGATGTACCCAACTCTGCATTTCATACGAGGTATGGGCATTATGAGTTCCTTATAATATCGTTTCAGCCTAACTAATGCCCCAGGTGTATTTATGGATCTCATAAACAGAGTTTTCAAACCGTTCCTGCATCACTTTGTGATAGTCTTCATTAATGATATCCTAGTGTATTCCAGAAATGCAGAGGAACATGCCCGACACCTCAAACTGGTTTTATAGACATTGAAAGAGCAATAGTTGTACGCGAAGTTCTCGAAGTGTGAGTTTTAGCTGAGCAATATATTTTTTTGGGACACGTGGTGTCAGAACGTGGCATCATGGACCCTAACAAAATAGAGGCAGTAGCAGACTGGCCTACACCCACTACAGTTACAAAGATTATAAGTTTTTTGGTTTGGCTTATTACTATAGGAGATTCGTATAGGATTTCTTCAAGATAGCTACTCTGATAACACAGCTGACATAGAAGAACCAGAGGTTTGATTGGTCTGATGCATGTGAAAAGAGTTTTCAGAAGCTAAAGAGGAAGTTGACCACGACACTAGTGTTAGCTTTGTCGAAGACAGGTGAAGACTTCACTGTATGTTGTGATGCATTCAGAGTAGCATTAGGGTGTGTTTTGATGCAGAACAACAAATTCATATCATATGCATCAAGACAGCTGAATAAGCATGAGAAGAACTACCCGACTTACGATCTAAAGATGGTTGCAGTGATATTTGCACTGAAGATGTGGAGACATTATCTATACGGGGTTAGATATGAGATCTTCATAGATAACAAGAGTCTCCAACATATTCTGACTCAAAAGGAGTTAAATCTGAGACATAGATGATGGGTAAAACTACTTAGTGATTACGATTGCAGAATACAGTACCATCCTGGCAAAGCGAATAAAGTAGCCGATGCCCTTATTCGGAAATCATGGAGTATTCTATCTCACATCATTGCATAACGATGACCGGTGATCACATAATGGTACAGACTAATCAGCAAAAGGCTTCGATTTGAGAAAGTAGAGATTGGTGTTTTAGGGGCACAAATGAAAGTAACTCTAGTGTTTCTTGAGCAAGTGGATAAGAAACAACACGAGGACCCAGAGTTGGTCAGAATAGGTAGGTCAGTACAAAATGGAGAAAATAATGATTTCAGGTTGGACAATTAAGGTATTCTCTGATTTGGGAACATATTATGTGTGCCAGATGATGTTGCATTAAAGGGAAATATTATGAGTGAAGCATATGATGCACGCTATAGCATTTCACCTAGGGACTGTAGAAATGTATCAAGATCTAAAGAAAGTTTATTAGTGGCTTACGATGGAAGGAGAGATCACCATGTTCGTACCGTTGTGTGAGGTGTTCTAGAGGGTTAAAGTGGAGCACCAAAAGCCAGAATGGATGATTAACCCGCTACTGATTCTAGACTAGAAGTGGGAGCACATCTCTATGGATTTTATTATTGGATTGCCAGCTAGTTCCAACAGGTGTGACTCAATATGGGTGATAGTTGACAGACTCACGAAGTCGGCGCACTTCCTACCGATAAGAACTGGGTATTCCGTATAAAAATTGGTACAAATCTATATGGATGAGATCATTAGATTGCACGGTATACCTGTATCTATAGTATCTGACAGAGGACCCCGATTTACCTCATAATTCTGGAGAAGTTTACAGAATGTTATGGGAACACGGTTAAATTTTAGCACGGCCTTCCATCCACAGACAGATGGACAATCCGAGAGGACCATTCAGACAAATGAAGATATGATTCGAATGTATGTGTTGGATTTTGGAGGTTCTTGAAAGAAACATCTACCACTAGTGGAATTTTCTTACAACAACAGCTACCATTTGAGCATAGGAATGGCTCCATACGAGGCTTTGTATGGAAGGAAGTGTAGATCTCCTATATGTTGGGAAAAAGTCAAAAAACGTACATTGGCTAGACTCGAAATTGTGGAAGTCACCAACAGAGTTATTCCCATAATTATGGAAAGATTGAGGACCACAGTCAGTAGGTAGAAGAGCTATACTGATGTCAGATGGAAACATATAGTGTTCCAGGAGGAGGAAATGGTATTACTGAAAGTATCTCCTATGAAAGGGGTGGTTCGTTTTGGAAGAAAGGGTAAGTTGGCTCCTAGGTACATATGACCCAATGAAATAGTCCAGAAATTGAGTGATGTCACTTACCGGCTAGATTTATGTTCATCCATGGAGAGGATTCATCTTGTTTTCCACGTGTCTATGCTGAAAAAGTATGTGTCAGATCCTATCAAGGTACTCAAAAAGCTCGAGTTTGAGATTGCAGAGAATCTCACATCTGTAGAGCAACTTGTTAGGATTCTGGACACAAAAATCAAGAAACTACAGAACAAAGAGATACCTATGGTCAAAGTACTGTGGAACCACCATAATGTTAAAGAATGTACCTGAAAAACCGGGGAATCTATGGTTGAATAGTATCCCCGCTTGTTTCACCACTAAGAGTCAGAATAGGAAGTACTTCCCCTACATGTAATGTAAACGATGCAAATACTATGACTACATTCTATGTTATATGTAAGTATGTTGAACATTCAGGGACGAATGTTCCTAAAGGAAAGAAGTGTGTAACACCCAACACATTTCCAAAGTTGGATTCTGAATTTCTGACTGAAATATTCGTGGAATATTCAAAAATCGGGCCAAAATAGTGTTTAGGGATCAAAATATAGAATTATAAAAGTTAAAGGACTAGAATGTAAATGTAAGGACCAAAATGAACGAAAGGAAAAGTAGATGGACTAAAGTGAAGTTTGGCTAGGGCTAGCATGAAAACCAGGTTTGGCCGTCGAACTCAAAGGTTCGGCAGCCGAACCCAGTGTGCCACCTCCACTATAAATAGTAGAGGCAATCGAACTAGGAGGACTTTTAGCAAATTCCTCCCCATTTTCTCTCTTATTCCCAAAAAACATTAAGTCTCTAAAAATAGTAGAAAATTCAAGAAGAGATAAGCAAGAATTAAGAAGGAAGTAAAAGGAAAAAGATTGAACAAGTGAGAAAGTAAAAGGAAAGCTAAAGAAAGGGAAGAGGAAGACTTGGAGGAATTGATCCAAAGTACTAGAGGGTTCTACGGCATCAGTGTAGGTTAGTTTAACATGTAAATGAGTTAGAAATTAAGAAAATGAAACATGCAATAAGGTTAGGTTAAAAATGAAGGAAATGTGATGAAAATGATAAATAGGCCAAATGATGCGTAAAGGATGAATGCAACATGTTAAGATGTGCTAACTGGTGTTTGAAACATGTTAAGAACGTCGCATTGGGAATGCATGCAATAAAATGTAGAAAATCAAGGCTAGCTTTATGAGAGATGTTAAAGTGGTATGAAAATGATGAAATGCATGATGGATTATGTTTCATGTTGATATATATGTTTAGTTGAGTTCCAAATGATGTTGTAAAATGTTTAGAAATGCTTTAAGATGAAGTTGGCAGGAAATTGGATGAGTAAAAATGTTGGAACCTAGGTTTTGACCACTGCCAAAACCCAGGTTCGACGGTTTAAAGGAGGTTAGGCAGCCAAAACTAGGAATCAACTCAGAAATGGAAAGGGAAGTCTAGCTTAGGCAGCCAAAGGTTGGACTTTCGACCACCAAACTTGGCAAGAGAAACTTATGGCAGTCGAACCTGCTGCCGCAAGTGAGACTTTCATCTTTGTAAACGGATCTTCGGCTACTGAACCTGCCTCTAAAAGTCCCATGTCCAGCAATTTCTGACCTAAACTGCTTAGACTAAGTATGTTGTGTTCATATTATGTTTAATTGCGTTTTAAGGGATGTTTTTAAGTATGTTTTAAGCCTATGTTGAGTCTCTAATATGAAGTCCGAAATACAAGATTGGACCCCGGAGTTCAGTGACATCAGTGACGAACTAGGGATTTGTCAAGTATGCTAAAGTTTTCAAATGAATAGATATAAACTCTTTTATGATATAGAAAATGAAATTGATGTTTTTAGCATGCTCATGCATCATAATGCCTAAGTTGTTTCATAAGATACGCGATATATGTTGCATTGCATTGTTCATGGTCTATGGATGGTAATGTTCAGTGATCCATAAGTCTCCCATGTTTATGTTATATCCTAGGGAGAGATCCCATGAAAGATCCTTTGGTATGTCCCTCGGATGTAACACGTTGAGACCTTAGGTTTTTCTTGGGATCCATATGTTATGTTATGTATATGGTAAGTCCATAACTTATCGAAATGAGCTATTATGGCTCATATGAGTACCTGAGGGAAGTTGCTAGCCCATAAGGTATTCGAGTAGTTTTAAGAAGATGGATTGCCAATTAGAACTGACTTAGGGATTTTTTGTTATAATATGGTACTTATGTGAAATGCTTGAAGGTGGTGCATTACACGGTCACAAAAACTATGTTTTTATGTATCTTCTCACTAGGCTATTCAAATAGCTTACCCTTTTTGTATCCCTTGGCCATCTCCTCTCCTCAATCCGTTTTTCACAGGTTATGCAAAAAGAATAGAAGTCATAGGGTATAGTGCACGTATCTTGATGGTGATGATGTTGTTTGCCCCTTAGATATGTAAATCTGTCAAATAATATGTTTTAAAATCTCATGTATATATGTTAATGTCTATATTAAGATTTTGGTACTTATGAATATGGTCATTATGTTTATGTGTACAAGTATAGTGTAAAACACTTGTACTAGGAATTTAAACATTTTGTATGTTAATGTTGCACTAAAATTTTTAATTATCCATGAGATTACATGTTAATGTATATTTATGTTTATATAATGTTGATATTTACAACTTATTAGAATTTCAGTCACTTTATAGTGATCGGGATTCTAACGCTGGTGGCAGTCCAAAAAGACTGGATGTTACAAACTTGGGGAGGGAAGAGAAGATAATGGATACCACTTGTTTACAAAATTGGGTTTTAAGAGTGAATTTGTTTCGATTTAACTTTTCGATTTTTTAAATTTAGATGGGGACAAAAAAGTCCATTAATTTTAATAAAAATAAAATATCTAATTTTTAAAAATATATGATCAAATTATTATTAATTAAAGGATTAAATAGTAATTTTTTGAAAATTATATGAATCCATTTGGTGCAAAGCCATTGATGAGGGATAAAAAGGTTAAGAAATAAAGTAGCATAGTAAAATTACATAGTGTTGGCCACCTCAATGAAAAGCAAAATAGACACAGGCAAATTTGGACTATGATTTGGGTACACTAAGACATGTCCTAATCTACCTATTTTTATCTTATATCATCAACCAATAAATAATATTCTCA
>CAOGCB010125438.1:0-10177 GCA_948266635.1 Cnidoscolus chayamansa
GATAACTCTCACCCAAAGCGTATTTTAGACGCACCCTTTCCTCCAATCACCTTATTCTCTTTTACTTTCTCCTTATTCTCGTCTCTTATTCGTACCTAGAAACATCACATCCACTTTGCCTCCTTGATTTATGATTCCATAAAAAATTTAATTGGATTTTATTGAATGAAAATTTAGTAATACTCGATTTTATTTTTTAAATAAAATAAATTTAAATTTAATTTTTAAATAAATTAAATTTAAATTTTTAAATATTTAATTATTAAAATTTAAAAATTTATTTATTTATAAATTAGTTTGTTAATATAATTATAAAATTAAAATTATTAATTTTAAATTAAAATTATTAGAATTATAAAATAAATAAATTTTTTATAAAAAATTTATTATTTCAAACTAAATATTTTTTAAAATTATAAAATAAAATATTTTTTAAAAATATTTAAAATTTGACTAACTCGATAAAAGCTCGTCTTGTTTATTAAATAAATTAATTTTAATCTTGTTGATATTTTATTCTGAATTTGAAATAAATTAAATTTAAACTCAAAAAAATTTTAACAAGCCAATATTAAATTTTTTAAAGTTGTATTGATTTACACCTCTGTGACCTAACATTATTTAAAAAGAAAAAAAAACATAATTTACCCATTTAGTTGACACCTAATTTTTTTAATTATTATTTTGCATGTTTAATTTTTATAAAAATATAATCATTAATTATTAAATATTTTAATTTATAAAAATATAACTATGTAACATGTTAAAATAATATTTAAACATAAATTTTAAATAAAAATTAAACGATTTTTATTTTTAAAATTAATCAATCTAAATATATTTTTAGTAAAATATTAAAATTTTAACTTAATTAAATTTTAAAACGTAATAAATTAATAATAATTTTCTCAAAGTTAAATTTTTTATATTTTATAAATGTGGAATTTTAAAGAATTGATTTTTAAGTAAAAGTTAGGCTGAAATTATATATTCAAATCTTTTTTTTTTTTATTAAACCTAAACACTGAGTATTAAGCTGGCCCACAGCTGATCGGCGTGGGAAAATCAGGACCATTAAACCAAAAATCAACTGCAGTTGGAACAGCCAACCAGTAAAGCTCACAGAATCTGATCCGTTCATTCTCATCGTGCTTTTTAGCGGTGATATGATTTTTTATGAAAAGATGAATCCGCTTCAGATAGCATCAGATTTGTGATCGATACCATTAATTTTTAATTATCAATGTGATTAAATTTTTTAAAATTATTGTATATTTAATTAGTATTTTTTTATTAATTTTAAAAAGAATTACTATTTAATTTTTGTTAAAAAATAAAAAAATATCTTTAATTAAGGATTTATATATTTTTAAAACATATAATTAGTTATTTAATTATATATTTTTTATTATAATTTTGTTTAGTATAATATAATAACCTTGGGCTTGCTCCTGCTTTTACCCATGTATTTATTAATTTATTTATTATTTATTTTTAATAATATAACTTAATATTTAAATTTTGCAATTTACATTTTTAAAATTACATTAAAAAATAGTGATGATGACCGATGAACTTCATTATTAAATAAATAAATAAAAAAAGACTATTGATTTACTTTGAATTGATGGATTGACTGGTTGTCTGGAGAGCCAATCACTTTGCTCCACATATTACTTTTTAAAAATCATATTTGGAGAGGTTTTCTGGACCAAAAAATTAATGAAAAATAAGAAATTAAATTAAATTGAATGAAGTTTTTTTTTAATTCATTTAAAAAATTAAAAAGAAAGTGATATAGAAAAGTAGATTTCGAAATAGTGAAATATTTATTTATATTTATTATTATTAAAATAAATTATTATGAAAATAAAAATAATTTCATTATTTTTATAGGGAAATATATAGTATTTATTTGGTACATCCTCTTAATAAAGAATATAATTATTTTACAATGATTAAAAATAAATATTTATAGTGAAATATATATAAAAAAAGTATTTACTTTGTAAATCCTCTTAATGAAGTAAATGATTATTTTATAATGATTTTATTTGTTTTATATTTTTATCATTGAATTTATTTTTTTAATAGACTTTATATAAGGATTAAACAAAAAAAAAGCTTTTATAAATTTATATATTCAACTTGAAATATATTTTTTTAATATTTTTAAATAATTTTATATTTGAGATCAAAGAATTTATATTGAATATATTCATTAAGAAAAAATATTATTTTAATCTGATTCTTTTTCTTTTTTTTTTTAATATGAAAAAATTTAAATATATTTTTTGAATTAGACTTAAATTTAAAATATCTAATTAAAAAAACCTATCATTTCACCTCATTTAAATTTATTTTTTTAATTTTTAAATAACAATTGGTTTATTTTTTTTAAATTTACAAAGTACACGTTTTAAATATAAAATTAATGGATAATTATGAGAGATTTCAATTATTTTTTGTGGAAATTGTGATTTTTGCTTCTTGTCAAGACAACTTTTGTTGGTCATCGACCAATAATAAAATAATCATTTTTAAATTAAAAAAGATTTATGTAAAAAAGACTTTGAAGTTTTCTTACTCATATTAATTTACTCTTTTCATTAATCGCTTTAAAATCCTTATAATTATTTTTTATTTTAAAATTATTTAATTAAAATATCTATTTAATTATTTAATTAAAATAGAGTGATTTTAAAATAGACACTAATTAGTGAATTTTGAAAATTTTAGATATGTGTTAGTAATTTTCTGATGTAAATAGAAGGTGAGAATATAGTCAAACTTAGCTCCACCCCTCATAGTCTCGAGTTGGTCCTAACCCTATGTCTTACACCTAAGGAATCTATGATATGAACTTTTTGCACAAGCTTCGTGAGTAAGATTACTAAATTATATTGGTAGTTTATAAATACGTTCTATCAATATATATCTATAATATTAAAATGATCAGTGGAAATACAATTTGTTTAATTAATGGTATCAAAGTGCTCAATTTTAATTCGAATATATTTACTAAATATGTTACTTGACATGACTCGTATAATTTATTCAAATAATTATATCATTATAGTATCATGTGACATGATACGATATATTTAATCAATTTAAATAAGTAAATTATTATATTTTTTATAGCACAGCTCGTTTTAATGTGTTAAGATAAATTAAAATTAAATAACATCATCTAAATATACCATTACCATTCTTATAATAATTATCTAAATATGAATATTCAAACATCAACCAAATTTATATATATAGAGAGAGAGATGGATGGATGATATGATTTTACACTTTTACATAATTATAACACCCAATATCGCTCTGATGTTGAAACTCTAATTTCTGAATGGAGTATTCGTAGAATATTCAGAATTCGAGCTGGAAGACTGACTTGGAAGTAAAATAGTATTTTAAATGTTTTAAATGGTTTTTAAATTATTTTTTTAGGGAAACCAATGATCAAAAATAAATTTTCTAAAGGACAAACTAGAACTCTAGGTTTGGCCGAAAAACTTAATGTTCAGCTGATGAAATTGGCCTAGCTAGTCCCATTACAGGCAACTCCATTTAGAGGGTAAAAAAAAAACTCTCATCAAGGTTTTCTCTCTAAAGGTGTCCCAAATCCCTTAGTTTTTTGAAGGAAATTCAAGGAAAATATGGACAAAGTTTGATTTGTTTGATGTTAAAGCTAAGTTTGCCAAATAGTGTTTTGCCTAAGGGAAGACTTCGATGATTCTCTAAGAGTTTAAGAGTTTCACCAAATCCAAGCTTCAAAAAGGTTAGATCTTCATGTTTTGAAGAAATTATGAAGATGTAACAAATGCAGGCAAAGAAATAGGAATTTTAAGTTACATTGGGATTTTAGATTTAAATGGAGTTATAAACTTCAAATTAGAAAAAAGAGCATGTTTTGTTACGGTTGGATTTGAATTAGTGTTTAGAAACACTAATATGCCAAATGAAATCTTTGCATATGGATTTAGAATGAGTTTGAAGAAAATTCAAACTATATAGAATTTTTTTGTTATAAAGTGCTGAATTTGATTTTAAATATGTTGCATGTTATTTAAAAGAATGGTTTTGAAGTGTGTTGATGCAATGGACATATTTGATACTTAAAAGTGGGTTGTTTCAGATAAATATTTAAGTTTTGGTAAGTTTACATGTAAGGAAACTCAGTTTTGATATTATGCCAAAACTCATTTTTTGCCAGCAAAATTGGTTTCCAATGAGATAAGTTTGGCTGTGGAAGGAAGCTGCCAAAGCTTGAGTTTCTTCTGTGTAAATTTTGAGTTTTGTCAATCAAAGATTGAGTTTAGGGGGTTTCGTATTTAGGGTTGGCCGTCAAAAGTTGCCCTCAAAATAAAGTTTTAACTCTATACAAGGACTTTTGACCCTAACTTTACCGCTGAAAGTTTCTTGCTCAACCAAAATTTAAAAGGTCTTATGTTATATTTTGATGTTTGTTTATAGGTCTATGGGATGTTATTTAGAGTGTTTTTTTAGTATAGTTAGTCTATAATTAATCTCTAATTCTAAGTCCTCTAATAGTAAGATCAGATATCTGGACACATGGATATCAATAACAAACTAAGATTATTAGTCTACATATGTCATTCAGAGGTGAGTGGATATAAAAGTACTGTGTATTATATTTACATAAAATATTTTATGGCATGTCCATGCATCATAATATGATATATTGTATGCCCTAGTAACACAAGAAATATTTCATTGCATTATTAACTAACATGTGCAATGAATTTTGGATGACCCACTAACTTTTCCAATGTTGTGTTGTGTTGTGTTATATTATATTATGTTAATAACGGTACGTATAGCATGTCATGATATGAGGGGCTATGATAAGTTTAGAGTGACCTATTAGGAGCTTCTAGCGCGATGCATGTTTATGTAAGCAGAAGTCCTGCGAAGTTTTGTGAGTAAGCCAAATATTATTATGTTAAGCGAAAGTTTGTAGAGCTTACAAATAACCCGAACACTATTGGATTTAGAGAAGTTATTAGTAACAAAATCACTTTATGTTAAACATTTATCAATGATGTATTCATATGCATGAAAGTTGTATATTTTACAAATATTTTATATATCAGTTAACTGAGCTACTTTGATGGTGCATTCATGCACAAGCACTACTTATCTCATTTTCCATTTTCCAGTTTTATAGGCTTTAGAAACATATGTATGTAAATAGTAGTGCTTGTGCTCGTAGTATTTTTGTTGTTTATGTTCTTTGAACTCGGAAAAAGTTCCAATTATAATATATATCTTAAATGCATGGAATGTATATATATTTTATATTATTACAGGATTGCATGATAATGCCTGTATCGTATAAAAATTTAATTATCTTAATATATTATGGCATTGTCTTGTATGAATATTTAATATTTTTTTATGTATGAAATCTATAAATTTGTATATGTAGAAAAATGTTCAATCTTATTAGAATTTCAGAGACATAAGGATTATCAAAATCCAAACGCTAATATTTAAGATTAAAAGTTAGATTTTTAAAACTAATGTTAATTATTTATAATGTTGATATTTATGTATATAAGTTTTAAAATTTAAATAGGATATTAAATATTAATTTTAAATTTGTAAAATATTTTTGTTATATTTATTTATTAATTTTAATGTGTTGAATTTTATAAATTTTTAATATATTATTAATTTAAATAAATAAAATTATTAATTAAAAACTTTATCTAATAAATTTAAATATATTAAAATAAATGAACCATAATATACTAAAATAAATCAATAGATTAATTATTTATTAATTTAAATAAATTGTCATTATAAATATAATTGGATTAAATTGACTAATCTAATTAGACATTTAATTTCTAATATATCATAAACAAATTAATATATTTATAGTATAAACTTATTTAATATAAGTATAAATCTATTTAATTACTTATTGAACTAAATCGATTTTATCTAAAAATTGAACCCATCAATTCAGTTTGATTAATTAATTTAAACTGATCAATATTAGCCCAAATTGAATAATCAATAACTAACCCTAATTTTGTTATAATTTTAATTTTATTTTAAAAATAAAATTTTATAACTTAAACTGAACTAAAATTCTTTTATTTAAATAAGTGAATTTAATTCTTTTGTCCAAATAAGATAATTGATAAAAAAAATATGAATTAAATTAAATTTTTATGTAATTATTAATTTTAAATGAAATTTTCATTATGGTAAAATAAATGGGTAAATTATACAGAATATACATGAACTTTGAGAGTTGTAACAGTACGGTCCTTCAATTTTAAAATATAACACACAAATCCCTTAACTTTGAATTTTGTAACATAAAAATCCTCGTTACCTGCAATCGCCGATTTTCCAGTGACAAGCTGACGTGGCTTGTCCACGTGGAAAGTGACTCATCTATTCATGCCACATCTTTTCTTTCTCTTCTATCTTTTCTCCCTCTTTCTTTTCTCTTTACTTCTTACAATTTTCCTCGTCTCTCATCTTTCTTTCAAATCCATTTTCTTCGCAACATCTCCCTGTTTTTTTAGACTCCATTTTGTTGAACGAGATTCTTGAATACTGAAGGAAAAGCTCAAGTGGGGAAATCAAACTAATTCAGTTGAAATCAAAGTAGGCACTTAGAACAATCAAACTACACTTCTCATTTAACCTCCTTAAGAATTTTGATTTATTAATTAAGAAAAGTCAGAAAGAAAGACAAAACAGAATAATGATTTATTAACTCTTTAGCCCAATCAACCAAATTTTGTTTCACTTTCTCCATTGATAATGACTTCCCAGTCCCAGGGCACCCACACACATATAGACTTCCAGCCTTTTCCTGTTCTATGCATGCTTTGCAGGAATCAAAAATCCTTTTCTGCTCATCTTCACGACATGCTACAACAGATGGTGCAGTTGATACATGCAAAGCCTCTTTCACTTCACTCATTTGCCCTAAATCTAAAATTTTAAAAATAATAAATAAATAAAACAGGAGAAATTTAATCAATTTTAAGATCTGCAGCACATTTTTAAGAAAATATAAGAAATATGCACAATGGTGCTTGCCTCTAGGATTGAATTTTGTTTTGCCCAAAAAACAGGGAGATGTTGCCAAGAAAATGGATTTGAGAGAAAGATGAGAGATGAGGAAAATTGTAAGGAGGAAAGAAAAAAAAAAGAGGGAGAAAAGAGAGAGAAAAGAGAGAGGAGAGAGAAAAAATGTGGTATGAATAGATGAGTCACCTCCCACGTGGACAAGCCACATCAGCTTGTTACCCTTCGATTGCAGGTAATGAGAATTTTCATATTACAAAATTCAAAGTTAATGAATTTTTATGTTACATTTTGAAGTTTAAGGACCGTACTGTTACAACCCTCAAAGTTCAGGTATATTCTGTATAATTTACTCTAAAATAAATAGAAGATAAAAGAGAGGAATAGTAAGCATTATCTGGGAATAGTAAGCATTACAACTTTGATTGGATTTACCAGTTGAGACACTTTGCTATAAAATTGTGGTTCCAATATATTAAATTGTCATTGAATAAATTAAATTAAAAATATCTAAATAGATTAAATTTCTTCTATCAGCTGAGTATAGTCACTTTCAGTCTAATTCCAAAAATTTAGAAGTTCTAATTTTGTTTCACTGAACTAGTTTACAAATCCAGAAGAAATGTTAAATTTTTTATAAAGTCTAATTCACCCCCCTCTTGGACTCCAACTAGGGACCAACACCTCGCAAATGGCAGTTGGCAAAAGATGGGGCTTGCTGGAGTGTTGAGAATGGATGATCCACGAGATTTTGGACGGACCGATAGCTAGACAGAAATAGTCTTATCAAAAGTGACTTTGGTTGTTATCCAGAGTCAATGGAAGCACCATATAGTAAATATATATTTTAACAATAATGACACTTGGAATTGGACCGTGCTTAGACATTTTCTACAAACATGAAGTTTTGAATGTGTAAGTCCCAAATCTAGGTCTAACAAGGGTGAATTAAACCTCTTTAACACCTTTTCAAATATTTGTTTTTGTTCAAAACAATATTGATGTATGTGATTGATGGTGGATTGAGTCATAATGAATGTGATGACTGTCCCTTCAGTTCTTCATTGATATGATCAATGGACGAGATTGTTCAAGGCATCTTGTGTGTGACTACAATTTTGAGCTCATAAAGATATACATATTTCTCAAATAACATATATTAGCCCAAGTGAGAGATTGTTGGAATTTATATTCTAATAAATTACTAAGTGTGGGCTTACATATGTAAATATTAAATATGTATGCAGTCATATTAAATAGTTAAATTAGTATTGTGATCAAATTAGAATTGTTGACTATTGAGATGCTAATTTAATAATAGAATTAAAAGTGTAGATGCCAATTTGACATCAAATTCTATTTTGTTAAAGGGCCAAAATAGACATTTGAAAATCTATATAAAGGGCTATAGTCCCAGAGATATGGTTCAAGAGTTTCTTTTTCCCTTAAAGAGAAACCCAAAGTTGACAATCTCTTATACTGGAAGATCAAGTCATCTTCAAGGAATCAACTACTTGCTTCAAATCAGGAATTATTAAAAACCAATACAGGTATGCTTCCGTTATTATTTAATTTCTCGATAATTTGACTTGATTGATCCATGGTTAAATTCAGGGATTTCAATCCATCACTTGTAACCTTCTACAAGTGTTTCTCACCAAACACTCACAAACACAAGCTTGCACTCAACTTTAAATAGGTTTTAGATAGATGAAAGAAATTAACATTTGTTTTTCTCTTGTTACGGCTGAAGCTATAAAGACTGAGAAAAATTGGATTTGCCAATCAATGCTCAATCAATGCTCAATGAATGCACAAGTGAAGAAAAACTCTTTGTAATAAATTCTCTCAATGAAAAAATTGCTTCTCTTAAGTGTACATGAGATACTTTAACTCAATATATATGTTCTTGATGTAAATTAGCCGTTTGGAGAAGATCTGGGTAGGTTTGATAGAGATTTCAGTAAAACTAGCGGTTAATTTTAGACTCTAGTGCAGAGTTGATTTTAAAATCTAGGATCATGAAAATAGAAGTTCTACTTTTGAAAGTCTAGGTTCTACTTTCAACTCAGTGACTATATTTTCTTCACACTTTAAAATCAATTTCTGAAAATAATTTGTATTATATGAATATACAGATATGTATGATTTAATATGTTTGACAATTCACATTCTTATATTTCTTTTTATAAAAATTCTAAAATTACCTAATACTCTAAAGTTTCAAATTCTTGGTGCTTCAAGTTCTCTTGTCTTTGTAAGTTTGATCCTTTCTTCATTTGTAATTCTTCAATATCAACATATAATCATTTATTTCACAGAATTCCAACAAAGTGTATTTCATTTAAAAATAAAGATAATTTTCATAAGTTTTGGATCAACATAATGTAATTACTGCAACCTTACCGCCCTCTAAAGATAATGATAATGACTCAGTTTACTGGGGGAATAGCTTGGGAGACTTCTCCATTTAGAGTACTTACAATATGCTCACCGACCCACTGTTGAATGAACCAAGCCAGACGTGGAAATGAATATGGAGGTGGAAAGGGATGCAGAGGGTGAAATCGTTTCTATGGTTGTTGAATCATGATATGCTGCTTACCAATAGTGAAAGGATGAGATGCCATTTGACAAATAATGGTGGGTGCCCTCTTTGTGCTAGACGAAAGGAATCCAAAATACATCCGATGAGGGACTGTCACTTGGTGGACCCGTTATGGCAGAACCTAGTAGAATCTGGGGGGGTTGACAACTCATCTTGGCCAACGGAAACTTGGGTTCAATAGTAATCTAACTGAAAGTAAGATGGATAGTAGGCTTATCGGTTTGTGGAGCAACATGCTGTTGTATTTGGAATGAAAGAAACAAAGTGGTGTTTCAAGGGAAGGATTTGAACATCGATAGTCTCACTAACCGAGTCATCGCCTATGTTAATTGCATAATGGAGGCTCAAAATATTTATCCATCACTAGCATCTACTGGGAGGAAGGAATTCAAGCTTATAAGTGGGGACAAACCCCCTGAGCAATGGGTCAAGGTGAACACAACGAAGCAATAAGCAGACTGAATGGAGCCACTTTGGCAA
>CAOGCB010125496.1:0-11753 GCA_948266635.1 Cnidoscolus chayamansa
ATAAAATGGATCAATATTTGATTAAGAAAATATTTTTATTGGCCAACTTTCATGACTATAACAAACGTAAAATCCTAAATATTATGACCCAAATAGTTGCAGAAAGAATTCAAATTAAAGAAATGATTGCCAAGCCCTTGATTTATACGAGTCCATTCTATTGATCTAGTTGGAACTCAGGCCATATAGTAACACAAATCATATGATCAATTCATGTCGGATTATCTACATGAAATAATAAGTCAATAATAATAGCTTGAATTGGGTTTCAAAAACATAATTATAACTCTCTTTTTTAACATCACCCTTCCATTATAGTTGTTGGAATACGAAGGCTTAGTGTATGGAAAAAGGCGAGCAGGCTTGTCTTTTGGGTTATGTTATATATTTTGCTGAAGTAAAAGCATGAGAAGAACTGGTACTACGTAAAGGCTTTCATGCAGAGAAGTCAAGAGTTGCATTTATTTCATCATCGTATAGTTCATGAGTATTGTGATTACAATACTTGAGTATCAACAAAAGCTAAGTAAGTAACTATCAGCTTTTGAGCAATTTGGAATTACGCTGAAAGAAGGAGCAACAACAACTTGGGTACAAGCATTCTCCAACGCTTTTGAATAATTTGTTGGCTTGCAATGATCGTCGTCAATTTCAGGGCAACAAATCCTATCCTTACGATTAAAGTAATCAGCGCAAGGATCAAGACATGCTACAATATCACCATTTGATCTCACTTGAAGCTCCTCTGGGCAGATCTTCAAATCTATATAGCAACTTGCAACATCGCACCCACTATCACCACCACCATCACTATAAGGCAATATAGAAATTGGTATGTTGTATCCATTTCCTACGTCAACTTTATAATGATCAGGATCTTTGTGATCTTCATTAATATAAAAGTCTGCATATGTGAAAAGTTGCTTTGGAGCTGTACTGATTATTCCGGCTGCGTCATCACAACTTAATTTTCCTTGACAGTCGCCTGTAATACATGTTCCATAACCTGATTCATTAAATGAGCAACCAGTTCTAGCCCAGATACTAGCATAATTTTCTGATTTGATATTCATCGATTGACCAGGACTTAACTCAAAGCCACCTTTCTTATCTTTCCATGTATATCCTATTTGAAATCCAGGCCATACAGTGATGTTGCAATTATTTTTTAAAGTAATCAATCGAGCTTCATCGGCACCTGCAAAATACGCAACGATTATATATGTTATAAAGTTTACAAAAAGAAGAAGAAGAAAAGATGTTAAATGATGGGGAGAAGGTAGAGTTCTACCAAAGAGAGAAACGAAAACCAGGAGGAGATAAAGAGAAAGTGCCATGAGAGAGAGATGATTGAAACTTGAGTAGACAAGTGATATAAAAAGCTTTGAGAATTGCCAAACTTTTCTCATGCAAATCAAGTGTTGAAGATCTAAGCAGGATTTATGATGCCACCTGGTTGATTAGTAGAATAGAACACGTAATTCTGGTACGAGGAAATATATTGAGGGCTTGAGACTTCTCAACCAAATTATGACCTGTTTGTTAATGTAAAATTTATGTAAGAAACTATGAGCTGCCTGCCTCATGACATGTGTGTCTTTATTAGTAATGGTAAGATGGTCTTCTTTTCTCGAAAGAGTATAAGAAGGACCTACCTTTGTAATATTTTTATCATTGATAGAAATTGTACATTTGTTTAATACATATAAATCTTTGTATTTGTGTTTGATATAATATAAAAATGTATCGAAATTTACTTTTTATTTGAATCTCATCATCTAATTAATTGCTATATTTTTATATATATTTAAATTTTGTTTTTATTTCATCGTGATATTGAAAACCAACATAAAGTTTCAACAGAAGGTAATTAAGTAATTAGCATCTATGCACCCAAATCTCATCCAATCAATAGTATTGTGCACAAGGGCTGTAGGGCAACCTGCCTGGAAAGCTACTGAATAATGTGTAGACTTGCAACTTTCATCACTGGGAGGATCCTCAGGGAAATGAGCAGCACTTGGGCAACAAAATTCAGGCTTGTTGAATGCCACACAAGGACTTTTACAAGCTACAATTTCTCCGTTTGATCTTACTTGCAGCTCACTTGGGCAAATCTGGTTCAAGTCTATGAAGCAACTTGAAGCCTTACATTCACCAGCACCAGCTTGGTGTCCATAAGGTGATACAGAAATTGGCAAGTTGAAGCCATTAGCAACACTAACTGCGTAAAAATCAGGAAGAACATTATAAAAGTTTAGCACAGCAAATGTGACTGGAAGTACAGGGATGAAGTTCTGGGTTGCTTCAGCACATCTTAGGACACCGCCACAGTCACCGGTGACACATTTTCCGTCACCTGAGTGATCAAATGAACACCCATTACGACCCCAAATAGTGGCATAATGTTCTGCTGTAACATTCACTGTTTCACCAGGTCTTAACTCGAAACCACCCTCCATGGTTTGAGTTGGATCCGATGCTGTTCCCACTTGGAATCCAGGCCATATGGTGGTGTTGCATTTATTTTGCAGAGTAATAACCTTAGCATCAGCACCTGACAGGCGTAAATCAAATTGACAGGTTTCATTAACTGTACAAGCAATGCAATACGAATGAAAGAGAGTAACTCAATACCTGAGGCTAAGAGAGAGATAAAAACCAGGAGGAGAAAATCACAAAGTGCCATCAGAGAGATAGAGAGAGAGTTGAAACTATAGCTAGATAGGATAGCTTTGAACTATTGACAAGCCACCAGCATTGCCAAACCTCTTTCACGCCAATATAATGTTCAAGAACTGGCAGGATTTATAGGGTACGTAATTCTGGTGCAAGAAATTCGAGGCTTGTGACTTCGGAAACATTCCTTTATCTGTTGCTTCTACGCACAAATCAAAATGCTAAGCCATTAATTGTTTGTGAGGAATGATGAATTATATAAAATAACAATAATAATAAAAGCCAGAGATAGAGAATATACGTCTTCGGCCAGATTGAAAAAGAACTAGCTTTAAGCTGGCTTTCGTTTTCCACTTCCATTGTCCCGAAGTACTGAAATTGTAGTTACTCAGAAAGATCGATGATTTTGGGTTTGGAAGATGATGACGACGATTCGAAGCATTTTCACAAGCACTTGGAAGAGCTTCCATTTTCAACTTCTGAGAGAAATGGATATCATTCATTCTCCAATCTTATTATTATTTACCGATTCCATTCACTCTTTCCATTCTTCTAGTTCTAATTCCAGTCACACTTATCAAGATGCAAGCTTGACATATAAATTCTATTCTGCTTCTTTTAGAGACGTTGATGATGCCCTAGCTTCCTTTAATCATATAATTCGTATGCATCCTCTGCCTTCTATTGTTCAATTTGGTCGATTCTTTTCTGCTCTTGTCAGAATGAAACAATACCACTCTGTGCCTTGTTCAGAAAAATTGAGTCTCTAGGAATCTCACACAGTGCTTTATTCTCTTAACATCTTGATTAATTGCTTCTGCCGATCACACCATGTGGATTTTGGCTTTTCAATTTTAGGGAAAATGCTCAAACTTGGTTTTGGAGCCTGACATCGTCACATTTACTACCTTAATTAATGGGCTCTGTATAGAAGGTAAAATTAATAGAGCAGTAGACCTTTTCAATTATGTGGTTGCGATAGGTTTTCAACCGAATGTTCATACCTACACTGTGATAGTAAATGCTCTGTGTAAATGTGGGACAACAAACTTGGGTATTGGTTTGTTGAAGGAAATGGTTGATAGAGGTTGTGAGCCAGATGCAGTGACCTATAATGCAATCATCGATGCCCTTTGCAAGGATAAGCTAGTTGACGAGGCACTAGACCTCTTTTCTCAAATGAAGAACAAAGGCCTCTCACTTACTGTTGTCACTTACAACTGCCTAATTCATGGTTTTTGCAATTCAGGCAAATTGAATCAAGCTTTGTCCTTGCTGAATGAAATGGTCGAGCAGAACATATCAGCAGATGTTTATACCGGAATGGTTCCAAAGATTCCAGAAATTTTCGGTATGATGGTTAAATGGTGCGTAGAGCCTAACGTGGTCACTTATAATTCATTGATGGATGGATATTGTCTGCATAACCAAATGGGTTAAGCTGGAAAAGTATTTGATCAAATGATAAGGAGCAACATGGCAGATGTTTTTAGCTACAAAATCTTGATCAATAGATACTGTGAGAACAAAAGGATTGATGATGCAATGAAACTATTTGTTGAAATGCCTTGTAAAGGTTTAGTCCCTAATAATGTTATTTATAGTACTCTTCATAAAGGGGCTTGTGGCGAGCAGGGAGATGCCAAACTGCACTAGAGCTTTTCAAGTACATGTGTTCTCAAGGTCACCGGACAAATAGAATAACTTTCTCCATTTTGCTTGATGGCTTGTGCAAACAGGGAGATCTCGATGATGCACTCATGCTTTTCAAAATGATGGAAAAGAGTGCATTGAAGCCAAATCAGGTGACACATACCATTTTGATCAATGGTATATGCAGAGGCTTAATGATGCCAAGGAATTATTTTCTAGGCTTTTTGAAAATGGTTTACAACCTAAGGAATTATAATAGAGGGCCAAAAGATAACGACGGCTTTGGGGAAGGTAATAGGATAAAGTCGAAGAAAAGAAATGGAAGCCATTGTCGCAGGTGAACCGACTCCTCTACTCTGTACTCGCTGCTTAGAAAGGCTACAGCTTCACTTATCAAAATTAAAATTTGCTTTTCTTTTCTTTCTTTCTTTCTTTCTTTTTTCCTTTCCAAATTTTTAAAGACTATACATGGCTTGACGATTAACCCGTTTAAAGACCTCGTATTACCACGAGGGTTAGTCCTCTGCCTTCTTTATGGCCATGCATGACTTCATAAGGAGTATAACCAATGAAGAATAACCATTAGGCCATGGCAAGAGGATATTTGAGATGTGTGATCTTGAAAAATGCCCTATGTTAAGGCTAGTCTTATCCCTTCAGCTGTTAGACAATTGCAAACGTTTAAATGCAGGTTTTTTAAAGAACGGGTTTTGGATTCGTACAAGATTCAATTTGATTTTATTCTATTTGATTAATATAACAATTTATAGGGTGTTGTAGTTGCAATGTACCCTTCAAATTTTCCTTTTGGAAAGCATTCAATTGCAATTGCAGTCCTGTCATCATCTACTCAAATCAGTGAGAGCTGAAAAACCACCAACACCAACCAATTCTGAGCAACCGATAACTATTTAGATAACATAAAATGGTGCAGGGTTTGGGGAATTAACTGAACATGAAATTAGATATATAATAGTGCAAATACCTCTTTAACATACAACTCAGAGAAAATCTTTGAATCAGTAAATTATCAAACTCCACTAAAAAGATTAGGAGAAAATTACTTAGGATCATCCTCCACAAGTTCATTGACCTAGGTAATAATAAAACCCAAGCTTTCATACCAAAAATACTCAACAGCAACTGTCCTAGTACCGATCATAACGCCTGCCCATGGATCAGAAATATTGTGGTCAGTAAAATATTAAAGACGAAAGATGGAAATTAAAATAAAGGTAAGGCCGGTGTTAAAAGCAGTTGAAAGCACCAATAAACAGAAGTGCATGGGTGAAAGAATACCTGTGACGATCATAATCCCTGGATCGTTCTTTAGACCGAGAGCGTGACCGGCGGCGACTTCTTGAATCATAGCTACGGGAGCGATCTGAATCTCTATTACGCTCCCTTTCATATCCACGATCTCGATCATGATGCCTATCACGATCTCTGCTCCTACGACCATAATCCCTCTCCCGGCCACGGTCTCTATCCTTGCTTGATTCTTTGTCGCTGTCTCTACTTCCCTCTTTTGATCTATAATAATAGTAGATATTGAGAGAGGACATGGAAAATATAAGAAAGATACAAATGCAAGCCCTCATATACCATTTTGTTAAAAGAGAATAAACTCAAACAATAATACCTTCGATCATCGTACCGATCACCTCTGCGGAGCTTGTTTCTCTCTTCCTGACAAATTTATTATAAAGAAAGAAATCTGAAGGCCATTCTTTAATGACATGAAGTGCCACTCCAGTTGAGATGAAGAGTAGAATACATAAAAAACCAGAACAAGTCTTACAAAAGGAGGCACCATCAGCAAGCTATACTCCATTAAACCCAATGGAGGTTGCCAACTTTCTCAACAATAAGACACATACAACAATTCATACAGAAGCATGCACATAATTAGGCAAATAGAAACTTAATGGTGCTTTAGAAAGCAGTTTCCCTTAAAATACATCAAGAGGGTTTAAGTTATATAGGACTTCCAGTAGTCTTTTGCACTTTCTCAATTTGCTATACTTCCCACTTAGCCACTAAATTGCACAAGACTTGTAAAATCAGACATCTAGAAGAAATTTTAAATGAAAATAACAAATCAGCATTGCCCATCAAGCTCTAGAATTAATTGACCAAAATATATTTATAACATTCTTTTGTCTAAAACATAAACTTAAAGATGCCAACCCTTAATTCTTTCTTACCCCACATAAATTAGGCTGCATATAACCCCCTCAACCCAAGCAAAACTGGAAGCAGAAGCCCTTTTCAGTATCGCATGACATGCATTAACAGTTATCAGACTAGATACAGTGCATGGTTAAAGTCACAAACATGCATAAGACATCGCAAAGATCTATTAGTGTTTCAAAGTCTAACATCTATCAGATCTGAAAAGGGGGAAATCAATAAATTATTCTTCTCCGGGGTAAGAAAAACTCACAGATGCATACTAACTGAGAATCTCTATAGAAGAATGTGAAACATTATACCAGCACCTGAACCAAGATATCCACAAGACCAACTTAAGGACATCCAAAGACAGGATAGGTAAAGCAAAAGAGTTATCCCACTTATCCATCAATTTAAGTTATTTCCTTTAAATAAATAAGGGAAGAAAAACATAATCATATATTAACTGGACTTGCAGGACCAAAAGAAGGATATGATGAATTTTTAGCATGTTTAACATTATGTTGCTTGTTTCTGCAATCCTGGACACCAGCCTAAGTTAAAAAATGAACAGCTAAAAATACATGATAAAGCAACTCAAAGCACTTTCATACCTGAAGCTCTATCAGTTTCTCACGGATTTGCATATAGCCCAGATGGAGCTTCCCTCCAAAATGGTCTGCTAAACGCCGATCACTGAAAATAGAAATAAAGGTCAAAATGCATTGGTGGACTCTGAATAATATGAAATATAAGTATGCCAATAACAAGTTCCCCATAATTTTCTAACTATATTATGATCTATAAAACAGAAAAAAGACGCACATTCTTTAGCTGCAAAAGTTATCCTCGTAAAACTGGGCCCAAAAGCCTGCTGGTAACAAGGAGGTATAATAGTAGGGTCAAAAGCTGAACCACTTGAAACCCCAAATACAAATTGATTTGTTTCCCGTGGGAAAGCCTAAAAGATTGTACATATCTGGAGAGGAAGATCAAATTATACCTGTCGTATACGCTCAAAAAAGCTCCACAAATGTCACAAACCCGTAACTTCTGATCAGTCTGAAAAAAAATTCACAACCAATAGGATCAGGTTATCATCCATATAAATTAAGCATATAAGGACAGGACATGAATGACTGCATGATGATCTCTTTCAACAACACAATAGAATGTTGAAACTCATAGATACTTAATTACAACTCAAAAATTTTAATTTACTTGTACTAATTTCCTTTAAATGTAACCTTACAATGCTACTATAGATCTACAAATGTGATCCTCTCAACAACAGAATCAACAAGTAGATTACAGAAAAGCGTTTGAAGAACGTATAAGATCATAATAGTGTTCAAATGGATGATACTGCAACTAAAAAACACAAGCATCTTTCCATCTAAAAGTTATATAAGTGTAATCTTGCATGAAACTTCTGACAGCTTTTTGAGTGATAGTCATTATTTTCACTATTGAGAACGACAAATTAGTCAAATTATTTTGAATGAAGTCTATCTTAATGTGTAGAAGTACGTCTTTTCCTGTAGTCTGCTGCTTATTTAAAAAATTGATAGAATTGCTTTGTCATGTGACGCATGCATAATAGGACGTGATTCCTTGGAAGCATTTTATCTCTTTTTAATAATTTCATTCTGTGATACTTGGTTTTCAATAATATCACAAAGAACCAAGTACAAAAAAGAAATGGACTCACAATTCGGACATCAGCAGCTGTATACTTGGAGGAATCCAGAGCAGGCTCTTGCCTTGTAGGGAGCTGAAGAGAACAAGTTCATAAACTTCAGGGGAAGCAGAAAGGAAAGGGGTCGTGCAACAAAAGAAAATAGACGAAGATAATAAAACAGAAAAACAAAGAACCAACGCAAAAATCATAATAAGACAATATCTTAGGAATCAAAAACCTTCTTAAGTGCCTCAGCCTCTTCCAAAGCTTTTTGAGCCTCATCTACCATTCCTTGCTCACCTGAAGAATGAACAGGGCATTATGAACTACACAAAAACAAATACTGGAAACCAAAGAATAGTAGAACAGGGTAAAACATAAAGCATAGGTCATGCAAATCTACAAGATGCAGAAGAAAGAAAATTATTAAAAGCTTAATGTTCTAAAGTCCAACAAAGACATTATTGATACAACTCAATCTATCAAAATATCATCTGGCCTTTTGCAATTCATATCTATGGCCATGACTATCTAATAACATGGGCAACTATAATTGACCAAGTAATTCTTTCTTAAGACACATAATAGGCCCCTACCAAGATCCTCTGCCTTCTTCAGCTTCTCATTTATCATTTCTTGGGTACGAGGATCAGGTGCAGCTACAGGCAAGGGTGCCAATGGAGGTGGGTTTGGCAAGGGTTGAGGCAAAGATGCCCTATCTTTGTTGAAGGCTTCCAAAAGCAATGCAGACTGTCAAAGAGTATTGCAAATAATTTAATATGAAAGAACTTTTTTTAAGAGGCAAAAAATGTATATATATAAACAACACCAGAAAGAGAATATATTCAGTAATTTGCTACAAATTCTAAGCTTAATGAAGCCGATTCATGCCTGCTTCTCTGCCCTCTCACTTCTGAGCTTTTCCACCTCTTCCAAAGCTTGAATCTTAAAATCTGTCTTGCCATCAAGATCTGCAAACACATACAGTATTTATATCATTACAAACTAATATAAGCACCTTACAAACCACTTAGGTATAATAGAGTCACGATAACTTAATGGACATTCAAGAAATATTTGAGCATCATTAGACATTCAAGGGACTTAAAACTACCCAATCGCAAATGTATAAGAATATTACAAATAAGGGATCTTATTGTATAATTGGCGTCTATATCAGATAATATGCTAAAGCAAAGGTCCTCTTTCTCCACTTTCATATTATTTAGTTTTTTTTTTCTCAGCAAAGCCTCCAGTTTTGACTAAGGCGTACAGTAGTGACTGGGTTGTTGATTGTGCATGTATGACTTTTGGAGTTAGTGAGTTTTGGAGAGAAGTGGTATAGCAGTAGAACAAGAAGATCCTATTCTATATTACTTAGTCAGTTGTAACTACTCTCCTCAAGTCACTTGTCACTGTAGAAAGCAATTACAGGATCCAAAAAAGTATAAATGGGAACTTACCTGGACAGAAGAAACTATAAAGATTAGTAATTCTCTCTCTAGTTTTGTTCTCTTTATCTCTCTATTCTCTAACTCTTTGAATCTTCCCCTTCTGTTCTTTTCTCAACCAAGTCTTTTTTTTTTTTTTTTTGGCTTCTTCTCTGTCTAATTCTTTGTTTCAAAGTGCTATTCATATCTGATCTCATAACACCTCCCAAACAAGTAATGTGTCCAAAATCCTGATTTAGACAAACTCAATCCTCTTTGATGTAAAACTTGACTACATTCTGAGTTTTACATAAGTATTTACAATCATTATTATTACATTCTCTATATCACGGATACAATTTGAAAATATAAATAAAAATTCATCAATACTGAGGAATAAACAACTTTCCATGTTTCTTACCATGTTTATCTACTTCTTTCAACTTCTCCTTGATCTGCTTCGACAACTCTATTATCTCTTGATTCTTCAATTTCAAGAAAGAAATATTTCCAAGTAAATAAATATCATCAAAAAGTAAAAAAATTCAAACATATACTGAAAGCTCTAAATTACCTGTGTAACCTCAGAGACTGATATTGCAATAGCAGCCTTTGCATCCTCAGCGTCAAGTCGCTTAAGAGCTCTGCTGATTTTTTTATCACACTCAACAATGAGCCTGTCTATTACATCCTCCAACTCTCTGTCATAGTTATCAATACCTTTTGCCCTTGCCTCTTCATATCTATGTAAAGTTAAAGAATCACATACAAAAGGAAGATAAAACTACTGGAATAACCCACTGGATGAAACTTGCTCTATATGGGCATTGGCTCTTTAAGTTGATCATAATTGAACATGGAGAAACAAAGCATCCACGTGTGTTTATGCACAGACACACGTGTATATATATATATATAGAGAGAGAGAGAGAGAGATGCACAAATTATTACAAAGCTAGTAAGGATACTCTTTCCTCAACTGCAGTGAGTGGACCTTAGGACATGGCCCCATATCCATTTTCTGAAACCAAAATAAAACAAAACTAAATAACGAACAAAAATACTCAAAACAAAAAATCAGAATCATTTTAATTATAAAAATAACAACAATCAGCACCGTCAATGAACTTCAACTATAGAGCCAAAATCCATTCAATTGAACATGACAGCCCTCTCTCAATAGAAATTCCGGAACTGTCTCCCTAAGGTAAAAAAAAGTCAACTTAATTTTGAATAATAATCATCATGTAAGTTAAGTGAGGGTTTGGGGGAACCTCCAGTCTCCGATGGAAAATCACTCACACTAACTACATATAAAAACTTGCATCATTTTTTAACAGCTCAATATATTCTTTAAGACTGAGACACACGAATTACTTCCCAAATGTCGTTTAGTTTGTCTGAGCTTTAAGCATATGCATATGCCATTACGCAGACATGAACCTCTACCTAGTTCGATCCCATCCTCGAATCTCTAACAAAAATTTCAAACATTCAGTGGCTCCCTATTTGGTTGCCCAGAAAATTGGGCTTAAAAAGAATAACATGAAACAAATTTCGAGCATAACTCGTACCAGTACTCGGATTTTCTCAGCAAATAAACAGCCACCGTTCTTCTATACAGCAATTTGATCGTATACAGAGGCACTATGGTTTCAAAAGAAAAAAGACAAATAAAAGTCACTGGGGCAATCGAGAAAACTACAAGTACCGTTAATTGGAAGAGCTCGTGGGGGCAAAGGCCAACCAAGTACATGCGACACACATCACGGTCGTAGTACTTGCGATTCACCTCCCTAACATCGCCGTTGCGATTGGCTCCCATGAGCACATCCAGCTGTTTCCTCATCGCATCCATTTCTCCTCCCTCTCTACTTCTCAAGCTTACCAGATGCCTACCTCTTCAACAGCACAGACACTCCCACGTACTCTCTCTCTCTCTGTCTCTGAGGTCGAGTGAAATTAGGGTTTCGTTCCTAGAGTTTTTTGAGGGTAAAATGGAGAAAACTTGCGATGATGGCTCAGCTATAGCTCCACGACACTGTAGGTGTGCACTCATCCCTTATAATGAACCGAATCGAACCGAACCAGTTCGATTTAATTGATTTGATTTTATAATTAAATCGATTTAATTC
>CAOGCB010125729.1:0-14437 GCA_948266635.1 Cnidoscolus chayamansa
ATGCTGTGATATCTAAATCCATTGAAGTTGAAAATGTTCTGAACCTGCCATTCTCGTGCGTGGACTATGTAAGGAGAGATTTTACACTCGTTGATTGATCTTCAAATGGTTGATAATCTTGCATTTCTTTGTTCCCAAATCAAAATTTGAATTTTTCTTAGTTATTTGAAATCTTGTCTGGTAAGTTTCATTCATCATCCGTGAACTAGAATTTTGTTTTTTTTTACACAAATAGGATTAATCAAAGTCTAATAATTGTGAATTAGAATGACTTAGAAAAAGAAGTACACAATCAATAAAAAACTATAAGTAAAGATCATTGATATCAAAGCTACTTCATTAAGAAATAAATCATAAAAAGGAAAATGTTAAATAAATTGTAAAAAAGAAAATGTTAAAAATATGAAACATTAATCATAAAATGTTTTTGTCTCTTAAGTGTTGATATTTTTCTCACATCTAAATTGTTAGGATTGTATTTTTGGTATGATAAAAAATAGAGAGAGAATTTCTTCTAATTTTCTATTATTTTATTGATAGAGGAGGTTTGATTTGTCTTACAAAAAATGAAGAAAAATCAAAAGAGATGATAAAAAGATGAGTCATTTGTTACGAGCTGCACCACGGCGACCAGCACCGTCGTGACTATGAAAAAGCCGATGTGACCATTGTATCCTCCATGTTCACCGCCCTTAAAACTGCCATCTCTATATGGCTTCATCAAAAAATGAGAGCATAAAGTTTTTTTAGTTGCAACAATAAACAAAATGACGTGATATATTTTCTTTGATGAGATTTGAGTTCTTTAAGATAGAAATACATATTAAAAAAATAAACTAATATTATAAAGAAAAGAGTAGAATGAAAAAGGAACATTGCATGAAGAAAAGATGAAATTCATAATATGAAAAATTAATTTGATGAAAAAGATTGATGTGGATAAGTGAAAATATTAAATGAGAATAGTTTTCTGTCATATCATTTATGACATCTAAGATGAAAATAAAAAATAAATTATAGAAAGTAAAATAAATTTTTTATGTTAAAGTTTTATATTATAATTTAAAATTTAAGAATAATATTATTATAATATTATAAATTGAAAGATGAATGGTGAAATTTAGTACTGAAATTCAACTTACTATACCATACTTGTCTTGCATTCACAGGCTTAATAGTCTTAGTGTTAATTTCTATGTTAAAATCTAACATTATTTTATTTATATGGAATTTAGGCATTTTATTTTGAATTAATGACAAAAGAAAGCCATAAGTTTTTGTATTATGTAATTTTATTTTTATTATTATAAGTTTATTTCACGTTACAAATTATTATTATTATTATTATAACTAATTAAATAATTATTTTAAAAGAATATTTATTTATTAACCATAAAAATTTAATTATAAATTATAAATATTTTAAAGTAATTTTTAATTGTTTTTTTAATAACAAAAGTTCATTTTTGGAATTCGAATGTTAAGAAAAAAATAAAATAAAAAGTATAGGATTTTTACATGCCAAACAAACAGTACTTACCCTTACGTGTCAAATAAGGATTGGTAACAATCATATATAAAAGGTGCTATTTCTATTCTAGCCTCAAGCCTTCGAAGTACGAAGAACGAACCAAAACCCTTTCGATGGCTTCTCTGGGGAAGAAACGGCTTGGTTCTGGTAACAACAGCGGCGATGAAGGGATTGTTGCGAGAGTGGCGCGCACCGTATCGGATTCATCGATCGTGAACACTGCGAAACATGCGGCTAAAGATGCGGCCTACGTGGCGAAGAGGCTGGCTAAGAGCACGGGAAAGGCGGCGTGGATCGCTGGAACTACTTTCCTCATCCTGGTGGTACCGCTCATCATCGAGATGGACCGCGAGCAGCAACTCAGTGAGCTGGAGTTGCAGCAGCAGAGCCTCCTCGGCGCCCCTCCTGCCCAAATCAACAAGTGAGACTTTTTTTCATCCCCAATTGGGTCTGTTCAGGCCAGAGTCTTTGACGATAGTGCATTAGTGTTGTTTTTAATTACTGGGATGATGAATGCGGAATTTTTCCAGGGAAACTTGAGGATTACTTTTAGATTTTAGTATTGCTTGTGCGATTCTTGTTATGAATTTGTTGCAGGGGAATTAGTATGAGAGAAAATGTTCAATAAGTTTGGTGCTGAATTAGAAGCATAAGCTAATTCACTTGAAATATTAGGCATATACCCAAATCGATTTATTTCTTGATAAATACATTAAGGCTGATATTTGGGTTCTAAATTGAATTCCAGTACATAACTTTTAAGGAAATGGAGTCCACTAGGTGCAGTGTGAGGCGTGGAGAAGTCCTTTGGACTAGGAATTCTTGGGAAAGCTTGTATTTTTTTTTTTTTTAATTTCTCCTGAACTAAAGGAGCCTAAAAGTGAAAAGCATGAACATATCGCTTAACACATGCTTCAAAATTGTTCATTAGTCGTATGATTCAGCTGTTCAAAAAACCAGACCATTGAATGAGTTGCCAAGAAATAATGAAGGATGGTGAGTAAAACAGAGCTCGGCCAACAGTGTGCGTTTAGCCCCATGAACAATACAAATAAGAAACTAGTAGAACTCGTTTAATATTTGGGAATCTCACTCATTTCATTTGTTCCCAAACGCAAATGAAAAAAATAAAAATAAAAAAGATTATTCACATTGAGTTAGTTAATGGTATGCTCCTGTCTGAATAAATCTTTAATTTTGTTGTCGACTGACAAAAAAACGGAACACGAGTAAAATTAATTAGTAATTTCTAAAACTTGCCACATATGCACTTTCGCAGCCAATTCAGTTGAATCAGCCTTTGGTAGAGCACCGGATTGGATTAAAAAGGATAGTAACTTATTGAATGGAGGTGTATTCTGTGTCCTATCCAGCATCATGGAGGAATCTTTTCAACTAGTTACCAAAATCCTCCACAAGTACAGCTACCATTAAAAAATCTATGGTATCTGTTAACATCTCTAAGTATAATCTCTCTCTCCAAAACTCTGCTGAAATACTTGAAAGCCTCGTGGCATTCCCTGCAAATCCTCGTGTTTTGCACAATCCTCAGTGCCTTCCCTGGTGGGGCAACTGCAGTGACCACACCAAATGCGAGGGCCAACTTCTCGCTATGATACCTATGGGCTTCCCTTCTCTCTTCCCCTAGCAACTTCCCATCCCAAACCGCCACATATCCTAATTTCTCTATCTTCTCCATCAACTCAGCTAACTTGGAATAAATATCCTCTGATCGTTCATGCCTCCTGTCCTCTGCTATAAACACATGAACCTTTCCTTTCACTTCAATCCAACTCTTACCTTGTTTCTTCTTCACCCTTCTATATTTCATTAGCTTCCTCATTTCAGCGACTTCATCCCACCTTGCTTTAGCCGATGACACATTTGCAACAATTTCATAAGCCGAGTCATCAAGAGGGTCTACTTCCAACAGCTTCTTAGCCATTTCACATGCCTTGTCAGCTGCACCATGATATGCGCAAGATGATAACAATGTTCGCCATACTGCAGCATCTGGCTCAAATGGCATTGTCATAACAATCTGTTCCGCTTCCTCCAATCGTCCTGCTCGCCCCAGTGCCCCCACCAAGCATTTGTAATGCTCCAAACCTGGTTCGACCCTATACTCCACTCTCATCCTTTGAAGCCAATATTTACTCTCAAGAACCAAACCAGCATTACAGAAAGCCATTAAGAGCGCCAAAAAAGTGAAGCCATCAGGTACGAGCCCTTCAGCCTGCATTGCCTTATACATGCCAAGCACGGAGCCCTTATCCCCGTGTTGAGCATACACACACATCATAGTATTCCATCCCACCATGTTCAACCCCGGCAACAACTCATCAAACACCATCCTAGCGTCTACAATATGCCCCGCTCTCCCATATCCATCAATCAATGTACACCCTAAAACCACATCACTGTCAAAACCCGCAACAACAGCATGCCCATGAATCACTCTACAATGCTCCAACGCCGCCATCTGCGCAGCTGCACTTAAAGCACCAGAAACAGTACAAATCGTGGACCTCACATTACAGTCCTTCATCCCAGTAAACGCTGACAACGCATCTACCGGTCTAGAATTCTGCACCAAGCCAACAATCAAAGCACCATAACAAACCTCATCTCTATAAATCATTTCATCGAACGACTTCCGTGCGTCCTGAGGCAAACGAAATTGCGAATAAAAATGAATCAATGCAGAACCAGAAAAGGGTAGGGTATTGAGGGAGAGCTTGAAAGCCATAGAGTGGAGAGCGAGGCCAAAAGAAAGAGCGGAGAGGTTGATGCAGGCTTTGAAGAGGGAAGCGAGGGTGCGTTGGGTGGGGAGAAAAGGGTAGCGGAGCATGGAGAGGAAGTAATTGAGAGAGAGGAAGGATTGGGTGTTGGCAGAAATGAGGGAAGTCCATGAAACGACGTTGGGAGATGAGAGTTGAGAGAAGAGACGATGGGAGTAGGAGACGATGAGGGGATTAGTAGAGTTGGAGTAGAGAGTGATTAAGCGGTTAAAGAAGGAAAGCTTAGTGTGAGGAGATTTGATGGCCTGGGCATGGAGAACTCGTGGGTCGGCTTCTGATTCTATTATGCCACCTGCCATGCAGACCAACCAACCATTGCGTAACCTTTATGGTTAACTTGCAGCTTTGTCAACCAACAAGCTTTTCTTTTGATTATGAAATTGGGGTTTTGAATTAGCTTTTTTTAAATTTATTTTTTTTTCTAATCACAAGCAATTAACAATTATTTTTTTAATTTTAAATTATTTGTATCTAAATTAAAAAAAAATTAAATAGATGCAATTTAAAACAAAGTTTACATAAAAAAAATAATATTTTAATTATTTATAATATAAAAATAAAAATAAAACTTAAATAAATACAAGCCATGTGAGTGAAGCCATTATTTCCATGTCTTTCATCTTTAACAGTTTCATTATTAAATGAATCGAAAATTTTTGTCTTCTTAGTGAAATATTTTATTGCTTGGTTGATCTTTGATCACATGATTTTCAAAAAAGAATTTCAAAAGAATAAGCAGCAGCAGAGCTGCTTTATTATGTGTCTAATAAATATAGGGGGTGTGATTGCAATCTCATTTTTAATGATTCTTTTTCTGGGCAGCAATTTCAACAACAATCTCATCTTTAATTACTTTTAATACACGATTATAGTGATGTATCGATAGAGAACACAGATTTGGCAGGCAATAGCGGCTGTAGAAAATGTTAATATTCATCATCCACCAATATAATGACAACTATACAAGAAGAGAATGTTGTTGTCTTATTATCATACCATGTTCCTACCCACCTAACTACACCAGCTCATTTTTGGAGATGGGGACTGGAGATAAGATATTTTTTGGGGTCTCAAGCTGTGAATCTATGGCAACTGTTTCTTCCAAATATGAAAATATCAAAAACAAGCCAGGACCCCTCATCAAGAAGAACTATAAATGATGAAGTTACCCACCTAAAAGCATACCCAGGTGCGGATTTATGCTCAATTATCATAGTAAACCCAAGGCAAAAAAAAAAAAAAAAAATGGAATCCTCTTACTAACCGTGCTTTTGTGTGGAAACTGGAAAGAAAGAGAGATGTCACTGCTTTTCAAAGAGAGAAGTTACAACTTTCTGAAAAGCATAAAATAGCGAAGAAATTGAGAATCGTGTCTGGAGAACCTAAAAAAGAGACTAACATCCACATGGACATGGACATGGACATGGCCATAGAGAGGGCCAAAACCCATTAATTCATTCATTCTTCTCTCCAATCCATCCGATGCCAAACATTCATTCTAACATCCTTTTCACCTTTGTAAAATTTATACAATAATACAAAAATATTTATGCAGTATTTTGCTTGCCTTCCCAATAAACACTCCCACCAATAATTTGAACTCAAAACTTTTACTTTGGAATGAAACGGAAATGTAGGAAGAATCCAACCTCCAAAAAAGGGATGTTTGCCTCTTTTAAGATCTCTCTTGCCCTCAAAAATCTGTACAAAATAACACAATCCAACCATTTCAGCCCTAGAAAACACAGATATTAAACAATGAGAAATGAGGATAAGATACAAACTGATGCATTGAACGCATACCCTCATGTTTCTTCAGCAAACCTCTTGTAAACAACAAGCATATAACCAAGAACCCCAATCCAGCTGCCCCTCCTAATATAATAGCCACAGTCTTTCTTGTATTTTGCCCTGTCCCTACATCCGCCAAATACATTCTATATTAACATACGATATAACAACTCCAATTAATATCTATGGAGAGAAAGAGGCCCACCGACCCACAGATTTATTAGATAAGACCTACTCTCAAGTGAAACAGAAAGCAATTAAGAAAAGCATTCAACCAGCCAACAAGCTTTTTTTTATACAAAATTATAAACAAATGAATAAAAATCTGAAAACTTTTCTTTCAGCTCTACATTCTACATTTCAATAAATAAATCTTTCACTTTACCTGATGAAGATGAAGATGATGATGATGACGATGATGATCTCCTGGGGACCCCATTTGGATAATAACTGTAACTAATAAAGCACTTGTGCAGATAGATTTGTCCTGAAATAGCGTTCCCACATTCAACCTTAGCTCTCTGCGCAGCACTTTTCACACACATTCCACAATCTGAATCCCCCACATCGCCTTCACATTGGCCCAAAATATACACAGATTGATAGCTGGTAGTGTAGAACCCATGGCCACTAACCACACCATTTTCCATTACTGAAAAGGCAGTATCTCTTCTCTCTTCAAACCCACTTCCTGCTATATTTGTGGCGCCACAGGTCTTGAACAACATTTCCATACCTGAAACTTTAGTAAAACCAGAAACCTCATAGAGAAGGTAGCATCCGTAAAGCTGGATTCTTGCAGCTATGGTTTTGCCACAGAGTTTGTCAGTCAACACCGGCAGTCCACTGACACACTTGTAGCAGTCCCCTATACTAAGGTCTCCTCTACATTGAAAGAGACCGGTGATTGTGGTTTGGCCAGTCCCAGTGGTGGTTTTAAAGAACTTGGTTTTAGTGGACTGGGAAACTAAAGAACCAAAGAGTGCAGAGAGGGCTTGTGAGTATACACCAGTTGGATCTTGAAAAGCCTGTTTTGCACAGCCCTTATACACCAGAGTGTTGTAGTCAGTGGCAGATTGAGCTGGATAGGCAAGGAGAAGGAAAGTGAGACAGAGAAAGAAAGAAAAGGGTTTTGAGGGGAAAACCATTGTGTATAGGTGTTGATAGATCAAATCATGACAATTTTGAATGTTTTTTTGAAGAATTTGAGGAGTGGGTTTTGGCTAAAACTGGAGAAAGCTTGAAGATTTGAGTTTGCAGTGCCTTGATTTGCTCAAAAAGAGTAATGTTTTTGGATATTGGTTATGGTTTTGTGATGCTTGGGATTTACTTTTTTTTTTCTCTAGATGGCCTACTTCTTTAGATGTGCAGAGTACGAGAGATGAGGCCCGAGGCATCTTTTGCTCTCTCCATAGCATAACTACAAAATCCAATTGGCAAACTGATAATTGAGAAGTAAAAAATTAATTTTTATTGAAACAGTGAATTTAGCTTATATTAATTTCATCTTACAAATAACTTGGTTAATTTTTCTAAACGGAAAAGAAAATATTGTCTGGAGGGTATGAATGTAAAGGAATCTGGGTATGTGTTGGAAGCAAGTGTTTGAAGTTTTACTCTGATGGTGTTTGAGATCTATCTGTCTATCTATCATCTATGGGTCCAAACAACAAACATGTGATGTGTTAAAGAAGCCTTCAAGTCTCAAGAATTTATAACATGGAGGAAACCCACGTGACTAAATCTTGAACCTTTTTTATATCTGCCACATTCAATTGTATAAATAATAATTTATTTATGAATGATTCTGAATTAACACTTTACACAACACAAAATTCAACCCTAAAATGTCATTCATATATAAAAAAAACTTATAGCAAATTTATGTATATAAAAATAGAAAGTAATTAATTAAAGAAATGGTAAAATGATTGTTTAGTATAAAATGGTAAACTAAAACCGTCGGCTAATATATTATTTAATAAAAAAATATTTAAATCGATGATTTTAATTTTGATTTTGATTCATATCAAAATTCGTTAATTAGAATCCATTTTATATTATTTAGTTTAATAATATTTTAATACTATTTATATATTAATTGATTTTTATTTAAGTTGATAAAAAAAATACAATTCATAAATATTTTATTAATTTTAAATTTAATATATATATATATATCAATTATGAGCTAGATAGACTATCGTGATATTTATGAAATTATAAATTTATATATCAATTAGTTTTAATTAATATCATATTAAATCATACTCATGGAATTAAATCTTAATTTAATTAAAATTATCATTTAAGTTTAAAATAAAATAATATAAAATTCACTTTAATTAAGGTAAGATATATCAAAGTTTAGTAGAATTATAATATAAGTTATAAATCTAATAAATACATAATATTTTTCTTATTAAATTATTATTTTTTTAATAAAAAAAAATTGGAAAAAACAGAGAAATTCGAATTATATTTATAATTAAATAAAATTAATTAAATAGAATAAATGTATTGATTTGAAGGTGAAGAGCTGGATAGACACACAGTCTACCACCGACGAACTTTCCTTTCTCTCTCTGCCTCTAAGAAACCAAACTACAAACACAAGCTCTGCAACCTGTCAACAGTCTCAATCATCTTTCGTACCCACTACTACCTATTAGTTTCATTCCAAGTTGTTTAATTTTATGCACAACAGGTGGCTACAAAGTGTTTTCGGAATATGCTTACATTGAAAGAGAAAGTCTCAAACCAGCTCTCTCGTTTTTTTGTTGAATCACCCAATTCTTCTTCTCCTCCTTGTTCATCATCCGACAATTCTCAGGTTATTTCCTTCCTTTTCTTGGATTATTTACTTTTTTTTTGTTGATGGGTTTTCGTTTTTATTTTTTTCCCCTCTTTAAAGAACGTTAGATCTCATACAATGTAGGTACGCAGTTGAATTTGTTTGTTGATCTTCTTGATGACTACATGGTTTTTGTTGACTCTTATTGTTTGAATTATTATATTGGCAGTAAATAATAGTGAATATCTTACCTTCTCACGTTTTCGATCCTTGGGAGGGAAAGGAACTCAGTTTCATGGCCAACTTGACACTGGGTTTTTCAATTTGGGATTACTATGATGTTGCTGGAGTATGGTTATGCAATTTATTTGTGTTTGTAATATTATCTTTCGACATATGAACAAGTAATGTTTGGTAACTCACAAATATTGACAGAGGGCACTGAAGATTTGTTTTGTAGCTGAAAAACAAAAAAAAAAAAAAAAGAAAAGAAAAGCAGAGACAAAATGTATTTTTTTTAATCCAAGGAAAATCAAAAAGTAATTTTTTGGTTGCATCTTATAATTCACCATTTCCGTGAGAAGAAACTGCATGCACTATGGAAGATTATTGAATTTTTTTTTTTCGTAAATCTTATTTTCATTTGGTTGTGATGCAAGATATTTGAATGTGTAGGCCAGGCCGTTCTCAAATGGGGGGAAATCATTTTCTTCATATCTTCCCTTCACTGTTCCTTCATTGAACTTTGGTGGGTCTAGATCAAACAAACATCAATATAAGTTAAAGCCTGTGCAAACACTGCCTTTTAGATGGGGTAGTAAAGGTTGGAAACAGGAAGATGAACCCTCCGTTAGGTATCATGACTGCAACACGGTATCTGAGGATGAAAACTTACAAAATTATTGTGAAGACAGCAAAGAATGCATTGATGTTAGTGTCAACAAACAAACAGATAAAACCCTTGACAGCAATGAGGTCAGTGCCTCTGGAAGGAGCAGTAGTGATAGTGATATATTTGAGGAAGTACAAGAGCAGCAGACTCCATGCAGCCCAGTACTCCATCTTGTGAATGACTCATCTTTTATTACCTCTGAAATATACGAGTTCTTGCACTCGTCCCTTCCTAATATAGTGAAGGGACGCCAATGGGTTTTGTTATATAGGTAAATTTGGCCCATTAATCTATAAGCTCTTTATTGCATTGAGATATTTATTCAAATTCGATTCCTTCAAATGAAGGGCAGTACGTTAAAGCATGGCATATCACTGCGGACACTTATTCGCAAGAGTGCAGATCTTTCTGGTCCCTGTTTGTTGGTATGCTAACATTCATGCTCTGAGAATTACCACTACAGTTGCTCATGAGAGTATCATCATTTATTTGGTTCTTACCTAGTTGGGATCATGTTCTGAATTTTTAGATTGTTGGTGATAGACAAGGTGCTGTATTTGGTGGTCTGCTAGAATGTCCACTGAAACCTACTCCCAAGAGACAATATCAGGTAAGTCTCTCATATGTGTGTGTGTGTGCGCATTTTACATTCTTGGTGTTTTTCTGTTACTTTTTTCCTATTACTTTTTAAAATTTTTATGTAATATCTTTGACTTTTGCTGGTTCCAATGATAGGGGACAAACCAGACATTTGTATTTACAACTATATATGGTGAACCAAGGCTATTTAGATCAACTGGTAAGCATTTAATTATTATCTCCTAGGACATTGTAATGAACAAGTAAAAAATACATACATATATTTAGACATGAAAATGGCAATTTGCAACCACCTTATGTGGGACCATGTTCTTTTACGATCTATATCAAAGTAAAATATTATTGTTGAAATGAGATGCTTTGAGATGTTTTGCTCAATTTGATTCTTTATTTCTGAAGAGATATGGTGAGGTTTCAGAGCTCATTTTATTTAATATGCTGAAACATGATAACTCAACAAGGATATTATAATTTCAAAAGGGAACTGTCTTGATGTTTCTGATCTTGATGGATGCATAAACATTTAATTATCTTTAGGATTTCTGAATAGTTTTACCAAAAACTATGCGTCTGATGCCTAATAAACCCTAAAAAGATAATTTTGCTTATATTCTTTTAAATGGTCTTATATAGGTGCCAACCGATATTATTACATGTGTTTGAATGACTTGCTAGCACTCGGTGGTGGCAGCAATTTTGCATTGTGCTTGGATGGAGACCTGTAAGTTGCTTTGTCAAGTATTCTATGAGTTTCCCTCGATTAATGAAAAAAAAATCTTCTCAATATTTCCCTTAACATGACCATTTTTTTTTCCTTCCTTGAAATAGTTTACATGGAACTAGTGGATGTTGTGAAACATTTGGGAACTTATGCCTGGCCCACCAATCAGAGTTTGAATTAAAAAATGTTGAGGTAATCTAACTCTAGCCCTACCTCGAAAAAATGTCTGGATGCATAAGTAATTTTATTTAATTTGTCTTTTTGGTTGCAACTCCATCATCATTATTGTTCATATTCTTATTTGAGCTGTTAATACACGATGATTTATGAGTGACTTATCGAAGCATTGGCTACCCCAGTGTATCATTCTATTTTATTCATCTTGCTTTATTCTCCAGTATTAGTTATTGTTCTTATTAAAGAGTTTTAATAATAACAACAACAATGTAGTGCTTGTTACCTTTTGTTTGCATATGATCCCAATAGGAGTTGTTGGAACTCTTGAATTATGTAGTATTAGCTTTGCAATATACCATATTGTCATGATGGATGCTGTTGGTCCTGTCTGAAACTCTTAATCGAAGAAACAAATCTAGACTAAAGAAATCACCCTTTAGGAAGTTTATGCTGTTTACTTTTTATTAAATGTAGCTTGATTCAAGTAGGTGTTTTACTGCTCAATCCTTGACATGGACTTCTAAGATATTTTTCCCCTTGCAAAAAGAAGAAGAAAATGTTTAACCAGTAATGATGTGTATGAATCAAATTATACTTTTAGACATTGCTAGAGCATACTTGTAGTAGTAAAATCCTATCATTGGCAAGAAGGATTCTCTCTTTCCAATTTTGCCATTCAACATCTTCCTTTAGACTCTCCTCTCAAATAAGTGTCCAGAGGAGTCTGGATCTACTCTTTTTGGACTTTTGTGCTTATTTTACTTCTGCAAAAATCCTAGTAGCAGAATATTTCTGTGTCTACCAGCGCTAAACCTTCAATGGCTGCATGCTTTTCCCAAATAAACTGACCACAAAAGCTTGAACGTGAGTTGGTCAAATAAACAACTGTTAGACTCTTAGATCTGAACTTGTTTACAATTTTTAATGTATCGTATCTATAGCTGCATATTTCAGTTTTCAAATTAATGTCCTTTATGTTGATCATATGTATTCTTACTTGGGCAGCTTTGGGGGTTTACACATTCTTCGAAATACCTTTCCTGACACGAGGAGATGGAGGCTTGTTATTTTACCTTCATAAGTATTTGTGATTTATTTCTTGATTCTTTCAATTTCGAGTGTTCCAATTATGTTGGCATTGGCTATTAGAAAATACTATCAATCTCTGCGGCGGAATTCATTAATTGCTACCAATGAGTGCTTCAGTCTTTAGACATGATGACTTGATTTCCTTTAGAATTGATATCCATTCAAATGCATAATGAGATGGCCCAGCTTTTTGCAAAATTAGGCAAGTCGGTGCAGTTAAAGCAGGGGAATAAAAGCAAAAGAGGTAACAAGTGGGCTTATAGACGTTTATGTCTAGCATAGCATGGTTTAACGTATTTATGAGTTGTTTTTTTTTTTTTTTTTATCATTATAAGCATAAAAATTAGTATCTAGTTAGATTCATTAATTATGTGATTCATTATTTTTCTTTTCTTTTTTTCTTTTTTTTTTTTTTTGGGTTCCACTTATATAATGTTGATAAAGATTTGACGTTGCACTCCTAAACTTTTATCAAACAATCCTTATGGCGCCATAAAGTACTAAAATTAAAGTGGAATTTAGATGATTCCACTCAATAAATGGCTTCAAATCTTTTAAAACATGCTTAGACCAATTTAAATTGAAAAAGGAAATTATTTGAATATAGAAATATAGAACAAGTTTAATTTGCAGAATTTAGACATTGCATATGATTATTATTATTATTATTATTAGACTTTTAACCATTAATGATGATTTAGATAGTTATTTAGGATTTATAAATATTTGCCTGCATGTTTTATGTTTAATGCAACTTGTATTGAAACTATGATGACGTCTCATTTCAAGTCCCTCACTTCCTTCTCATTCATTTCTTTATTACAAAAAATATTTATCTATCCATATAAAATGAAAAGTAATGACTAAATAAAAGTGACTGGATTTTTCTTTTCATCATCAATTAGCGTTGCAATAAGCCTATGACGATGGGGGTACTGTTTAATCACCAAATGCCAAATGAAAAGCATGTGCAGTGCAAGCATTCCCAATCATTCATTAAACTGTTTTTGAAAATTTAACCGTCCCAAAGGAACAAAGGTCTACGAGCTATAGCAGGCAATAAAGAAACTTAACCACGTTAAAAACAAAAAATGTATTACAGCTCGATTTTATAATATCTTTTATATCAAACATCGAACCAAACTGCAAAAGGTAATGTCAATGAGCTAGTTTATCCACCAATAAGAATACATTTAACTACAGAAGCACATTACACGTCTCCAAATATACGAATTTAACTAGCAAGAAAAATCTCATTATGTCGATGAAATGCACAGTACATTTTCTGGAAATCCCGATGATTAATTAATACAAAAAGACCGACTAGCTATTCCATTTCACTTCTTCAATCCCAGGTGATCCTGCACCTAGTCACATGGCTCCATTAGCAGAAATTGAGCAAAGAGTCGACTCTGCACAAGTGATGAGAAATCATGCTCTACCATTTGCTTCAACAGCGGCAGTAAAAGCAACTGCAATGAACATCAAGAACCCACTTCCAAATCAAGCAACTTGCAGACATTTCATTATTCCGTTTGACCATCATCCCCAGGCAGGCCAAATAGACGGAGGTTGCGATCCATTGATCCAACAGCTATGTATTTTGCATCAGGACCAAATTTTACACAAGTTGTTCTTCCTGGCAATTGGAGCACAATCATTTGTGACTATTACAGTGATAGAAAGATATGATGAATAATAATGGATAAAGGAAAGAGGAAAAACCTGTGCCAGACAAATCAGGGAGAGTTTTGATACTGTTCCATTCTGCTTTCACACTAGCAACTTGGAAAACTCTGCACCCATGAAAAGTTATCACATTGCAGGACCGGATTAGGAAACATGTAACTAAACCAACACCAACCCCACCCCCCAAAAAAACAAAAGCAAAAAAAAAAAAAAAAAAAAAAAAAAAAAAAAAAAAAAACACACCACAACCCCCCCCATACCACATTAACGTTATTAGATACAATGCCTCTGGAAAGACCAAAAGAGGTGGGAAATGAACAGTAAATAATGTATTTCAATTGCAGAAAGAAAT
>CAOGCB010125761.1:0-11344 GCA_948266635.1 Cnidoscolus chayamansa
CAATATCATCATTTAGTTAAAATTGCTGGAAGCATAAAAATTGATTAAAGCCCTATTGTCACCCTGCAATTCATAACATTAAAAAATTGTTAGTTAAAATGCATGACATGGTCTTCGAACCCAACTCAGGTTAGTAGACTAGGCTTTAATTCATTGGGCTAATTAATCTAGAAACTAGGTTAATTAAATTTGGAGTCACAGGGTTTTCTTAATTTACCCTTAAATAATTAAATTAGGTGGCGACTCACACACACACACTAAGTGCATCCATTCCTTATTTGATTTGCGTTTGCATCCTATGCAAATCTGGGGGGAGGGGTTCACAGCATGTAATATGTTAAACCATATTAAATAATCTCTATGTATAAATACTAATAATAAAATATTCACCTCATTTTCATTCCAAGTTATAAACTCTATTTTTAATACTATTTAGTCATTTCTAAAGTAAACAATACTATTTACAATCCTAATACCTATTATTTTGTATACATGCCAAAATATCGAAATATCTATTTACAATAAAAGACATATCAACTATGATGATTCAAGTTGTTGTAGTTATTCTAAATCTTGGATCTATTGATTTTGTCATGAACCTACGTGTCGTAAAAACCAACACGTTGAGCTTATGTTCAGTGGGTGATACAAATACAATATAACATAATATAACAATTCACATATCAATACTTAGTCAAAATAATCATTTAATATCATATGTCAGTTTCACATTACATTTATAAAACTTTTCCAAATCAATTATTTTCCATATCATATAATTCTATCACATATGTTTATATTTCATATTTACACAAATCCAAATCTATCAGATCATTTAATTCTTTTCCATGGTACTTCTATCTAATCTTATTCAGATCATATCATATCAGATTTATCACATATCAACTCAGATTCATCATTTATCAAGTCATATAATTTCAAATATCATATGAAACGTGTTATTCATAAATTCTCTTTTAATGTTTAGGCCCATGAACATTTCAATAGGATCGACTGTTAGACAAGAGAATATCAAGTAGGGCCTAAACCCATAATATATACATATAGGGCACCAAGTGTCAATCCAATAGAACTAAAGCCAATCATATAGGTGGAGGGAACATCGAGCCAGTCCACATACAATACCTAACAGTAGCCTTAAAAATCCATATAATATATAGGCAGTACTGCGAGTCCTATGACATTTCGCACCCCTATGCTAACCTTGTATCCCACACAAAAAATTACTAAGGCCATATCTTTAATTATCATTAGTTAATTCACACATGACACATACTTTACATATTAATATATTCATCAATTTTCATATAATTTCATCATTTTTCAATTAACTTTCATGAAAACCCATGTATTGTTTCATTTTCACTAGTTTAATATCATATAATGTAATCTCTAATTTCATAGTGACTTTAAACATCATTTCTCAATTTAAATTATTATCAATTGTAGGCAATAATTCATGCATATAATCATCAATTAAAAACCAAGCTCAAAACAATTAAAATCATCAATTAGCACTGAATCAAATGACCAAATCAAACACCAAACTAAAACATGAATAGTCATCTTCTAACACAAAATCTATTCTTCAAACTTTAAACAAAACTCAAATACCAATTTACCATCAAAGAGAACATCAAAGAAGACATCAAACCTAAATACTAAAAAATTTCAAATATAATTAGCACCTAACTTGTTTCTCCAAGCTTTAAATCCTTTTCTTTCTCCTTTCCATTGTATCACGACAATCCCTTGAATGTATCCTTGAATCCATGACTTAAATCTCCTTCTCACTATTTCTTGCTTATATAGCTTCTTAAGCTTCATGTGGACTTAGAATTAGGTTTTCCTATGAATTGGCTATAAGTTGGGACGACTTTCAAGTTGAAGAATTGAGAGAAAACTCAATGAACTAGGTTAGCTAACATCTAGCCAAAGTAAGAAATGTTAGGAGAAGTAACCCATTTCTATTTCAATTCTTGCCATTTAAACTCTTTCTTAGGACAAGTGGTAAGTTAAAATTAAATAATGATGACACTTATCTTTCTTTTTAATAGATAGAGGGCTAAGATGATCTGGCACCTCTTTATTAATGGCCATAGTTAAATTCCACATTTTTAATTTACTACATATCTCATTTAATCGACTTCTTCTTTTGTCTCACCGAGATATCCTTATTCCAACCTAATCACCGCATCACATGGACCAAAGAAATGCCATAACCTATCTCGCCATCGAGTTACACCATGATCCTACCTCCTTCATCCTTCATTCTTCATGACCAACTGCTCTCCTTTTCTCCCCCATCATGATCGTGACTTTACAAGTAAGGTGATTCTATCCTCATAGACTTTAGTATCCAATTGTTGAGGCAACTCCTCAGGACTTCATTAATGTTAAACCCAGACAATCGAAGCATACCCTCGAGCCATGATCTAGGTAGTCGAAGCATACAATTTAGTTTATAGAGATCTAAATAACCCGATAGGGAAATTAAGATTTGTTAGGAACTCCTAGATAAGATTTAATGACTTATGTGGGAGCAGTGTTATTTAATTTTATCAAGATTTGACATCGGTATTTATTCAACATTGTTAATTAATTTTTCACTAAGGGATTGGGAGAATTTATTTTAATTATATTAGGTAGTTGTTTAATTAGGAAATTGATGACTGTAATGTTGAATCCTCATTTACTTTAATTAGCAGGAGCTATTATCTTAATTTGGGGTTTTTATACTTTAACTTGAAAAAGATTTAAAGTTTGTCAAATTCTTATGAAAATTCCATATAGCTACTATAACATGAACACAAATTGATTAGGAATAATTAGGGTGGATTCTATTTTTCCCACATTCTCTTCATTTTTAGCTCTCCTTTTGCACATTTAATATTATTCAATATAATTTTCTCATCATATATTATTACCTAAATAATAATGAAAATTGATACAGCCTAGTAATTAATTAATCTTCGAGGTTTGACACTCCTTCTCTCACTACATTACTTGATCCAATCTAGTACATTTACCTATAGTTATTCACGCTTCAATTCTTTATTTATTTATTATAACTTTTTACGTGGATCAAGTTTTTTGCACCGTTGCCGGGAATTAATTGATATTAGACTACCTTTAATTTTATTGTTAATTTAGGTGCATTTTTTTTGTTGCAGGTGTTTTATGCGCCAAGGTAGAAGTGCTGACCTTCTACCAATTAATCTTGAAATAGAACATACCTTGCGACAACTTAGAAAAGAGCAAAAAAGAAGGAAACAAATTAAAATGGCAGAAGAGAACAACAATGGCACTCAGGGTAATGGTAGACCACTTCGGGAATATACGGCACCCATTGTTTCATGTCCTACAATTAGAAGGCCTACCATTCAGGCAAACAATTTTGAATTAAAGCAGGCACTCATTCAGATGGTTTAATCAAATAAATTTGGAGGATACCCAAATGAGAGTTCTGATGAGCATATTGCAGTTTTTATTCAATATTGTAATACAGTAAAAATAAATAATATATCTGATGATGTATCAGATTACAACTTTTTCCAGTTTCACCTAGAGATAAAGCTAGGGCTTGATTTAATTCACTACCATAAGAACCTTTTACTTTATTAGAGTCTTGATTGTGTTTCTTTTTACTACTCTATTTTTCTTCAGCATTTTTGGGTTCATCTTGAGTTCCCTCTCTTGGAACAACCTTTTCTGAATCCGTTTTTTCAAGTAGCCTATCCAATTTTTCTTCTATCCTCTTCATTTGAGTTAGAATAGTCTCACTGGTTTGGTCTTTCAGTTTTAGAGCTTTTGCTTGTAATTTCATTGCCACCTCTAGGGAATCCATCACTATAGTGGCTGCGCTTTGTATTATGTTCATCATTTCCATATTTTTGTCAAAAATTGTTTCATCTAATTTCTCTCTCTACAATTCTTTCTTTATCTGTTTTTTCTTTTTCTTCTTCTCCATTTTCTGATTTTTCTGAGTCTGTATCCCCTTTCTCTTCAGCCTTTTTTACAGCTTCTTTCTTTTTCTTTTTCTTTTCATTTCCTTCTTTCGGCTATAAGTTTCTTTTATAATCAGAAGCTAGGTTCCTACTTTTTCATTTTTCAGGTCTACTTTTAAATTTTCAAATAAGGGTGTTAGAAACATGGCATAAGGTAGACTTCTTATAGAGGAGCTTCTAAGTATACACTTGAAAATCATAAAGGCAAGGTTAAAGGGTTTCTTATGAATCAGGTGTCAAAGGATGCACCAATCCATTTTGTTAAAATAAGAGTGACTTCTTGTTCTGGGATACAAAGTAGATGATAATGGAATGAAGAATCTTTATCTGCTGGGGAAAATAGGTCATACTCAGTTTGTTTGAATTAACATTCAGACCAAGAGACAAAGACTCTTTGAAATTAGTCTCGTTGTACCACTTTAACTTAGCAACATCTTTAAATGAACCAACTTGGTTCCCCTCATTTGGTACTCCTAATGCTTCGCTCAGTTTTTGAACACTTACAGCATATCTTACTCCCTTCACACTCGCTTTAAGTTTATCTCCACTGTCAAATAAGGTTAGGGTTTTATAGAATTCCTGGACAAGTTCTGAGTAAAAACTGAACCAGCCATATTAAATTGCTTGACTGCCCACACAAAGCTCATCTCATACATATAGTACATAATTAACACGACATACAGAAATATATGAAAGAATATCAAATTCTTCATCACATAGTGACCATACATATCTATACCGAGTCATACATAGTTATGTTACTCCATTACACATTCTATTACATTACATCATTTAAGGCAGCAACAGTTATGCATACACATTCATCCGGGACCCTTCTTCCGAGTCATCATCTTGACCTTATGAAAAACGGGTAAAGAGAGAGGGGAGGGGTGATAAGTGTCGAAGCCACCAAGAAATAAATCCCTTTTCTGGCTAAAAATGAATAAAATTGTGTGTTACGAACGGATTTTAGGACCTAGGAGTTTAGACATCTAAAACAATAAAATTTGTAAAGGAATGAATAATTAAGGTAGAAAAAGGGATGAAGGAAATGGAAAATGTAAAGAAAATGAAGAAAGACATAAAATAAAAAGAAAGACAAAGGAAATGAAGGGAATTAAATTAAATGGAAACATAAAATAAAAGATATGGAAATAAATTAGGAAATGAGGAAAAATGAATGGAATAGAAAATAAAGAGAAATGATAAAAGAAGGGAAAATAGGAAAGAAAAGAAATGAAATAGAAAAGAAATAAGAAAGGAAAAGAAAGGGAAGAGAAAAGTAAAAGGTAAAAAGGGCAAAAATGTCAAATTTGGGATAAGGAAGGATAAAACTTATCCTTAGAAACTAATTGGGCATTTTCCTACCAAACCAAGAGAGAGAAAGAGAGTTACCGACGGGAGGAAGGAAAAAGGGAAAAGAAGAAGAAGAAGAAGAGAAAGAGGAAGAGGAAGAGAACAAAGAGGAAGGGAGGCAACCAAAAAGGTTAGTTCTCCATTCTAGCACACATATGTATATATAGATATAGCTTTTGATAGAAAAAGGTGAAAACTAGGGTTAAACCTAAACTTGACTTAAGCTTTTGGGAAAAAGCATTTGATGATAAAAACATAAGTTTGGACTTGAAACAAAGCATAAATGATGAAAGAAGTGAGAAAACAAGTAAAGAAATGAAATCTGGAAATTTACAGCATGAACAGTAATCTCGTGATACTATTCCGGAGACTCAATTGATCTCAGAAATTGATAAATGAAATGCCAATAGAAAGCTTAGGATGTTAACTACAAATGTCTAGAAGACCAAATTGTGAAATTAGATCAAATGGTAGATGAAAAAGTGGGAAGAACACATATAGGTCAATCTGCCAATTCTGGAATTTCAGTATAGGATACTTAATGGTTTCAATGATTTGGAAACCTTGATGAGGTGATGAAATTATGAAAGTTGGCATGAACCTAGATTAGGTTGTTGGCTAGAAATGTCATGTTAAGAACCTTGGCTATAACTGAAGATAGAAGGATCAAATGATGAGTTAAAGGAATGGTGGTGCAATTCTGCAGCAATTCTGCAGAATTGTGAATGTGGTGCATTTGTGACTCAATAGAGTCCAATTGGTATAAAACCTTAAGTATAACCTGGCCAAAGTGAGATATAACTTCAACTAAGTAAATGAGACTGAAATAGCTTGAGTTGCTAAAGAAATGGGTTGGAAATGTTAAGTATAAGTGAATGAGGAATGAAAAATTTGGGATATGACTTAGAGTTGGTAGAAAGTGGCTCAAATGAGTTTGACATGAGCCAAAACTTAGATGAACACCTTGAATGTTAAGTGTAAATGAAGTGTGCAAAATTTGAGAGTGAATGGAGTTGGAAAAAATGGGTTTTTGGTTGCTCGGAATGGAGGTCGCGACCAGAGCTCGCGGGCGCGAAATTGGACCCAACCAGACAGTAGGTTTTCGCGACCGCGACAAGGAAGTTCGCGACCGTGACAAATGCTAAAGGCAGACAGAAACTTTTCTCGACCGCGAAATTGAAGTTCGCGATCGCGAAAAGAGCCAAAGGCAGACAGTAACTCTTCGCGACCACGAACAAGGAATTCGCGACCGCGAAAAGGACCAAAAGCTTGGCAGTAGCTTTGACGGGAAGTCGCGAGCGCGACGTGGTAACTCGCGACCACGACTTGTCTCTGCCAAACAATAATGTTGAGAAAAAGTTAAGATCGAAACTAAGTTTTGGGACTTAAGAGATAGACAATGGTTTATAGTATTGTTAAATACCAAAAGAGTATCAAGTATGAATCATATTGATAGAAATGTAATGTGTATAGGTGCTAGAAGTGAAGATATCCTTGAAGCTCAAAGAAACAAAGATAAAGGGAAGGCTATTCCAGATAAGTGAAGTGAGTTACTTTATGTTGTAAAGTATTTGTGCAACAATGTGCACAATACTACATTATAGTTCATGAAATCTTCATGCTACCTTGTGCATGAGGATACCTTATGAAATGTGTGTATAATTGTGTTATATGTTGATTGTGAACATGTAGAGTGATAATATTGATCTTGTGATGATGTGTTTGATTGTATTGGATTATAAGATTGATGAATATGGTTATGTTAAGCTATTGGTGTAATTGTCCAACTTTGTACAATGACCATATGTTGTAATAATTGTTATGTGTATGGTGATATTTATGAGATGATTGTATGATGTAACACTTGAGTTGTCATCTGCAATATGAATGTGAATGTGGATTGATGAAGTGTTGCAAGCGTTGAGATATGAGCAGGTTGCCCAATGATTGTTTGTACATGATTGATGTTTTATGAGTTGATGTTGAAATAAGAGTATTAGTGAAAGAAAGCAATTGCATTGATTGATAAAGTATGAGTTGAGTCATGCATATGAGAGCATGAATGACATGAAGCATAGCATGCATGAAAGTGGGAAGATCCATGAAAAGGAAGGGGTGACCCATACATTTCTAATTTGGGAAGAACCAAGAAGGGGTAGTGGTGACCCATAAATATCAGTATGATGGTGTACATATGGAGTGAGAAGAACCATGAAGGGGAAGTGGTGACTCACACATATGAGATGATAATGAGAACTTACCATGGTATAGCATCCTGAGAGGATGTACGAATGTGAAAGAAAGGAAGAGTAAAGGAGAATGGAGATTACATAGCATGAGGTGCATTGCATTATGTCTGTGATATGAGTGAATGGATATGGATGATAGTTTGTTAATTGACTCAATGTTTTATGATGTTGTTAGTTTTGAAAATATTGATGAGAATGAGTATGATAAAATTTATGTGATGTAGTTATAATGAGTTGTTTATAACTTACTGAGATATAGTCTCAGCGTTTATCCCTGATAAATGCAGGTGAAAGTAGCAGAGGAAACCAGAGCAAGCAGTAAATTGAAGAGAAAGTCAACAGAGGTAGTCATTGTAAATATAGATATATCCTAAGGATTTTTGTAATGTACATATTTTAATAATTTTGTAATTATCATATAAATAGAGGCAGTATTGTAATTAAGTAAGTTGTATGTGGATTGTATAAATACTTTTGGAAAGTGTTTATGAATGGATTTATCCTTTTATGATTTGGTATTTTGAACTGAGCAATGATGTTGAAAATATTTTTGATTGAATGAATAGTTCTAGTTTTAAATTGCTTTGAAAACGGTTGTGATGGAATGAAAAATTTATACATGGTTTTAAAGAACTGTGATGCAAACTTATCCCTTACAGGATGAGTGGTGGTTTCACTGTAGAGAAAGTAGGAAATCACTGTTCATTCTGTGGGAGGCATGTCATAGGGGTTGTGACACAAGAGACCAACAAAAGCGATCTAAACTAGATCCCTGTGCACATAGGTGTGTTTTCCTTGGTTACGGTGTCCATCAAAAAGGTTATAGGTGTTTTGACCCTAGCACAAATCCAGTATATGTCACGATGGACTGCATATTTCTTAAGACCAGCTATTATTATTCCACGACCCATCTCAATGTTTAGGGGGAGATAGCTACTGAATCACTGAGTTGGTCCGATACAGTTCAAGGGGAATCTTTAAGGGACCACCCAAACTGTCAACTGGTGATACCTGTCCAGTAATATAAACCACTGATTTCTCAAAACCTAGCTCAACATCTCCATGTACGGGTGATCTTGAACCTGAACCAAAGGTACATCCTGAGCTTACTTTAATTGACACTCACTATGATGATGACTCTTCTGCACAAGAATATGTGTTACCCCTTCGGAGTAATAAAGGGGTACCACCCAAGAGGTACTGTCCAGAATATGAAGCAGCTCAATCACAATATCCAATTGCCAATAATGTGACAACATCAAATATGTCCATACCAGTGATGAAACAGAGTCAACATCTGTACAAGATCATGATACCGAGAACAACCTCAAAAGCAAAAAAACAACAAAGATTGGAAGGGAGCCATGGATCTTGAAATGGAGGCTCTACAGAAAAATGGAACTTGGGAAAAATGCCAACTGCCACCTGGGAAGAAACTAGTAGGATGCAAGTGGGTCTTTACCATTAAATAAAATACTGATGGAAGTATGGAGAGATATAAAGCTAGGCTTGTTGCAAAACGGTACACCCAGACATATGGATTGGACTACTCAGAAACTTTCTCACCAGTAGCCAAGCTTGACACAATACGAGTACTATTCTCCATAACAATAAATCTGGATTGGTCGCTATGTCAATATGACGTAAAAAATGCATTCCTTCATGGTGATCTAAAGGAGGAAGTGTATATGAGTGCCTCACCAAGGTATGATGAAGGATTCAAAGAGAATGAAGTATGTAAGCTTAAGAAGGCCTTATATGGGCTAAAACAGTCTCCACGTGCATGGTTTGGGAGATTCACACTGGCAATGAACAAATATGGATATCGGCAAAGCAACTCAAATCATACTTTGTTCTTGAAGGGTAAGGGAACTAAAGTTACTTGTTTGATTATATATGTCGATGACATGATCATTACAAGGAATGATGACAGAGAAATGGATCAACTACAAAAGAATCTCTTCAAGGAATTTGACATGAAAGATCTGGGAGGACTGGAGTACTTTCTTGGGATAGAGGTAATGAGATAAAAAAAGGGGCATATTCATATCCCAGAAGAAATACATCTTAGATTTATTGGCAGAGACTGGAATGTTAGACTGTAAGCCGGCAGAAACTCCTATGGTTCCAATTCATGGGCTAAACTCATATTCTGATCAAGAGTTCACTGATAAAGAACAATACTAGAGATTAGTGGGAAAATTGAGCTATCTCTCTCACACATGACCAGATATAACTTATGTTGTTATTCTGATAAGTCAATTCATGCACAGCCCGAAAATGTCACATATGGAAGTTGCCTTTAGAATAATATGATATTTGAAGGGAGAAACAGGAAGAGGGATTTTGTTCCAGAAACACGGACATCTCAAAATTAAGGGATATACTGACGCTGATTGGGCTGGAAATTTATCAAATAGAAAATCTACATTAGGATACTTCACATTTGTGGGAGGAAATCTTGTGATCTGGAAAAGTAAGAAACAAAAGGCGGTAGCTCTTTCCAGTGTAGAAGCTGAATTCAGAGGAATCGCAAAAGGACTAGCTGAACTCCTGTGGATATGGAAACTCATCACCGAAATTGGTTTTCCACCTACTAAAGAAACTCCTCTAAAGTGTGACAATTGAGCAGCAATCAGTATATCAGAAAATCCAGTCCAACATGACAAAATAAAGCAAATGGAGATAGATTGCCACTTCATCAAGGAAAAACTGGACAGTGGGATTATAACATTACCCTATGTTAGATCAGAAGATCAAGTGGCAGACATTCTTACAAAAGCTGTTATAGGAAAAAAAATTTATGGTCATCTGAACAAGTTAGGCATGTGCGATCCCCACATACCAACTTGAGGGGGAGTGTTAAAGAATCATGATATGAGAAATCAAGGAAATCAATAGCAATTTTAGGAAAGCATTTAAACGAAATAACTTTAGAATAAATTTAGGCAGAAATTGAGTTTATTACCTTAGATAGGAATGGTTGTACAATTATAAATAAATCATTGTATATAAACAAAAATAATAAGAAAGAAACATTTTTTCCTTCTTTTCTAAATGAAAAGCTAGAGTCGTCGCCAACTACCCACGAAAGATTTTGTCAACAATAATTAAAAATAAAACTAAAAACATAAAATAACTAGAAAATATTAAATTTGAGAAAATTATCGTCAATCTACATAAGATATTTTTGTGAGCAACTTTAATCAAATAATTCAACATGATAAATATGCTCATTAATTAATATACATTTGAATCATTTTCAAATCTATAGAAATAAAAACAACATATTTTATTGATAAAATTATATATTCTTCGAAATATGTACATATAATATAAACATTTCTAAATAAATATTTTCTAGTTGGTCATTGAATTTCTCTTAGTGCCTCTAAACAAATATAATCATACATGATGCCGTTAAAGGGGCTTCCACTTCTAGTTTGAGTAAGATAAATCATATTATTTGCTTGGAGAAGTTGAGAACTTGGTACTTGAATGTTATACGACCGATATAAGCCATGAATACCATATCTTGTAATGTCGTTGTCCTTTCCTATTAGTCCGGTCGTGAAAAAAGGTCATTTGGCATTGGAATTGGCATTATTGACCCGCACCTTTTGCATACATGATAGATACTTTTGTTTTTAAATTTAAAATATATGAAAAATGAAATATCTAATCAAATAGTGAGTGATATACTTGAAGTTC
>CAOGCB010125762.1:0-15707 GCA_948266635.1 Cnidoscolus chayamansa
ACCTTTTGGAGAAAAAGGAATGAAAAAGAAAGAAATCAGATAGATTCTGAACTCTTTACAGTTCATATTCTTTGTCTACAAGTCTGTCTGACACTCGGATACCTATTTTTATAGTCTTCCCACCATTAAAAGCAAACAGGAGCCAAGAGATTCCAAATACTTTACTGCTTATTAATCTCTATCAATAAAATGCCATGCCAAATAATCGTATAGCACATGCCAAATAAAATGATCAAATCATAAACAAGTCAAAATCTCAGCTAACTAATGTATAAAAGACTATGGCTAATTGGATAAATAGGTAATTCACAACCTCCTTCTGATTGCAGAATGACAGTAGACTTCCATGTTATTACTGACTATCATTTGTGATTGCCAACTCAGAAGCCAACGCAATATGATCGCTACCCCATTTCTGAAAAATATAATCAGCCATATTCCTTCAGATGACTGAACAGCGGCACACAACATTTCATGCTTAAAGACATTCACTAGCATTCAAATATACATATATATATTAACATGACTATCAGCTAAACAGTTCCAATAATCCAAGAAGAGTCCGGATATATATATTTGGCTAAAAATTCTACTCAATTTAAGCCTTTAATCCAAACTCATTGGACTCACCAACTGAAAAACTTAGTCATGTTTTAATAGACAAATTTCAAAAGACAACTTCCTAACTAATTATGAAAATAAGGGGTATCATATATTAAAGTTTGCAATACTTGACACATTTGAGGAAGTCCCCTGAAAGAACTCGCATCTGATAATTAAAAGCCTTATATTTTGATTTCCACATTCCTTGCTGAGTTCCATCATTATTAAGGTCTTCCAAAGAGCTAAATACGCACATGAGAATTTTTTTTACCTTTGTTGGAAATCCAGGTGTCCATTGCATCGCATGTTTTGGCATTGGAGCAAGCACCCTGATAGTTTGGAGACCTTCCGAACACCTGGATGTTTAATAAAAAATAAATTTTCTCAGAGATCCAAATAAAATAAATGAAGACATTTTCCGTTTCTTTTTTTTGCGCCAAATAGCAGGTTGAAGCCACAGTATTTGGGATAGCCTACTCAAACAGAAATCCCTGAATGCACTCCCACTATGACAGTTTCAATGTTGGCCTTCTCCAGGCACAGCTTTATTCAAATATTCATTCTGAAATTTCCTATTCCCACTTACAAACTAGACGTGCTCACTACACGGCAGCATGAATTCATAAGAAAAATATTGTACATACAAGGAATTAGAAAAAAAAAACAAGTCTTATATGCAAAAGGCAAAAACTGTAATAGGAAGAGTAATTACCATATGTAGTCAACTGTGCCTAAGAAACACCGGTTGTAGCTGGTGACCAAGGGTTCTCCATTTGAGTCCCTTGTCCCTGAATAGTCCTGCAAAGAGCACAAATGTGAAAGTTCTGATTGAGAATTCTTTCACACTTCATTTGTTTGGAAGAAAAGTTACAATACCAAGACATTTACCTCAACTTCTGCATATGTGCTTTTGAGCTTTAAAGGATGTTCCAAAAGTTTACTGTCTGCATTACCAGTAGCAGTTGCTATTTCCATTGGTGTCCATAATGATGGATCATATGCCGTTCTGTCCACATTGATAGCCTCAGAATCCAGGTTCAGAGAAAAGTCATCAAGAACTTCATTACTGGGTGAAAGCAACTCAGCATCATTAGGATCGGAAGCAAATTCATTCTGGGAGTCAACCAAATATGATTGTCCAATTTGACAAATGTCAGGGGAATCTTCTGAGTTATGTAGTGCCGATAAAAATGTGCTTTCACTTTCACCTATCATTCCACTTTCCACTTGGATGTTGTTCATCTCCTGCTGAGATGCATCATCCAGTTTTTTATCAGCGTGGCAAATGCTTGTAGAGACGCTTGAGATATTGCTTTGACAGGGGGCTGAAAGGTCACAATTCTCATCATTAACAATTGGCTAGGATGGCAGATTTCTAGAGCTCTCAAGAAGAAAGACTGTAAGAGATTGTGCAAGATTATTGGTGCCCATGCCTTTATTTTCTTTATAAATATTAGAGTGGGGAAATACTCACATGATACTCCTTGACTTGAAAGAGAAGCAAAGTTTCTCTGTTCCATCTCATTCTTATCAGGATTGGTGTCTTGAGCATTGAAAGCCGATGTAGGAGTTAACTCATAAATCTGCTCATTCATTTGAACAGCAACCTGACTCTCACTATGAGATATAGTTAAATTTTCCTCAATGCTATCAATCAAAGCTGACATGGTTGACTTGGTACCTTCCTTACAACTGTCTGCAAGATCCTGCTGAGTTTCTTCTGTCTCTTCAACACAAATTACATTGTCCACAGTCCCAAATTGCACAGCTTTGCATGACATATCAGACACACCCAGCATGGTTCTAGTATCTTGAGGCTGAGAGTAATCATTATTAGAAGAATTATTCTCCTCAACTTTGTCTGGGTTGTCCTGCTTCTGTGTGTCGTACAAAGAATTATCCAGCTGCTTATCTACCATCAGAGTATCTGGAATTGAGTTATTGGAAGAATGAGTCCTACAAAATTAGTCAACTTTTTCAGTTTCAATCATCTGAGGCGCAAACAAAACCACCAGAAATTAGCATAAAATCAGTCTCTGTACAAACCTACCTGGGATCGGGATTAGGACTATGACTTGGGTTATATGGCCTTGGAGGACGTATTTCAGCAGAAGCTTGTCCCGATACTTTATCTCGATCAACTCCAGACAAATCTAACTGCACAATCTTGATGAAACTAAAAATGCATTCACAGTATTTGTAAATCAAATATGCCAAAAGAGGAACAAAAAAATACCTTCTGTTCAGAGATAAAGTTGTACAACGGACTCTATGCAAAAGCATGAATGTCAGCATTATAATAAACTATTACAGAAACTGACAAAAGCAAGTTATGGAAGACCAAAACAGAATAAGTTATGCCATTTAAGAAATGCAAAACTAGAAGTTACAACCTTTGGAGTACAGTTAAAATCTCCACAAAGAACAACTGGTGCATTCCACGTTTTTGAAACAGCATATGCTTTATCTAGGAGTGTTCTAACCTGATCAAAAGGGCAAGTTAGTTAGTGTTGCTCACGCACCCACTTAATATATTCGATTTGCATTACCAACAGGAAGTCAGGAACTCAAAATTATAGGCAAACTACTAGCTAGAGTTATTTTATCCAAATTGTATTAATATGAGAATAAAGCTTTTCCTTCCTGATTGCTATCTGATTAACAACCCAGTAAAAGAATGATGCTTCTAATGAGGAAGATACTTCTCAATCTAACGATGTTCTCATACCATCATTTACAAATATTTGCACACAGTAATAAGTTCAGTTGATATAAACACCCTAGAGGAATGAAACAAAAGAAAAATCAGTTAATAGCAACATATTTGCTGAAGGATTAGATATAAAGAAAAGTCTCTATATGCTAGTATATTGAAAGTAAATACCTGACCAAGCTTAATTTCTCCTCTTTTGGGATTGTAAAGCACATGAATATTACATATGATGACTTTGCCAGAACCTGCTGAACTGCAAATGCAAAATAATAACATTTATTTGAGGATGGAATGAAGAGGTAAAAATTCATCTTTTATTTGAATAAAAAATTTAAGATTTTTACTTTCGTGCAAAATATTTATGAACATGAATTAAAAATACACAAATAAGTCAAGACAATGTTAAATCTTTTCTTTTATGGAAACAGGCAAACAGCTAAAGTTTCATGAAATTATACCTTGTGGGCAGAGCCAATGAATCTTCATTACAATGTTTACTTGTTAACTGCTGGTAAAAAAAAAATCATTGGCATCAAGCCACATGAATGAATTTATAAAGGATAAAGTTTTTTTAAATAAAATTAGAAAAAAAATATTATTTTTTCAACACAATGAAATTGATGACACTTAAATTTCTAAAATATGAAAGCTATGTACCTCTAGCACACATATTTGACAGACATTATCTCGAAGTCCAAGCTTATTGAACTCGATAGATTCTTCATGCAGCAACTTGAATCTACAAGGAGGTAACAAATTGAAGTTTTAGATTAAACTAACAAATATTTGCTTGATTCCATATCTTACGAGATCAAGATGAATAATCAATAACTTTTTTCCAAAACTTAAAAAAGCAGAACAAGATAGAGTAAGAAAGCAAAATTAACCAGCAGACTGGGGAAAAAAATCAACAGATGAATGTTTAACAGACACCTCTGCAACATAGGAGCCAAAAGCCAAATTTGAACTGAACTACCACAAAGAAATCAGGCAGAAGATGGTCCACCAAACATTGATACTTGAATCGAGAAACAAAAAAGTGTTTCCACAACTCCACCACCCAGTCAATTTTCTTCCACTTAATCCCTATTTCATGGCCATAGTGAACATGTGCAAAATCCTAATTTGCCTTTGCCATTCTATGAACCTCTTCCTTTTTTGTACATGGTATCTTAGTAGCCAGAGGAAAATAAAGCAAAAGTGAGTCCTGAGGTACAGCAAAATTGGAGCAGCCGAAGCCCCAAAGTCATTGTTGATATTGTCACTCACATTAATATCGTTGCTATTACAATAGCATCACGAATGAATGGATTAGATTGAACCGGAAAATGGAAAGATTTATTCAAGTTGTACATTTTGTTACCACTTAGTGGAAAATCATTAGGTATGAATATGTTCAATATGAGAATGCTATAAGAAAAGTAATGTCACAATATCTTTTTAAACATGTCAGAGTGATGGAAAAGAAAGAATATCTTTATTTACCCACCCAGTTTGTCAACTTTTCTACACATGATACAAGGAAAGATATCTTTGTTGGGTCCCAAATGAATTGGCTTATTCACAAAAAAAAAAAAAAAAAAAAAGCTTTGTTCTTTGGAAGATCAATCTCATATCTAGGGCCACATGGTAAAGACTTAAGACTAATCCATATTCTTGAGGTAATAATGAATTCTCAAATTCTTCCATATGTTGCTCTCATTAGAGGAGATGCTGCAACTGGCAGCCATGGACTATCATTCAACGACCATAAAATCATAAGTTTGTTTATGTGTTTGTGAGAGGGAGCGAGAGAGAGAAAGCGAGGGAGACAGAAAGAGAGAGAACAGCTGGTCTGTTGTAGCTTTGAGGGAGAATTTTGTGGAGAGGCTAAAGTTGTGGAGCTTTAACAGTATAGTATACAAATTGTGAAGGCATAACTATGTATGCATTGTTGTGAAAATAGGGGCACTATCTATGAGGAAAGAGAAGAGTTCCAAGGAAGCTAGAGTGGAGATGTTTGAATTACATATTGAGTGCAGCAAGTCCAACACAAGTAAATAGGACAGTGGCCAGCTGCCCTTATTTGAACAATAAGCATTCTAGAGTAATAAATGTAACTATTAATCCTCATGCAGCACCATAAATGAGACCCAAATCAAAGGCCATAAAAAACTGCAGGCATTCTTTTACCTCGACGTTCTCCAAAAGATTGCACAGCCATCGATTGCGTTGCCAGTTCGCATCTGTACAAAATAGGAACATGATAAACTCTTTTTAACCACTGGAAAAGAGGGGCAACGTCTTTTTAATTCTATCTTTCCTGATGATCAAATGAGAGGTCTATAACAGTTTGGCCGACCCAGTTTCACAGGCCATGGAATTTTTTTTATGAAGGAGATTCAACTTGTTGCACAGACGAGTAGAGTGTACAAACCGTAAAGATCGAATATACATACTCATTTACATGCATGCTCCACAAAATACACAGGTGGCAACAAAAATAACACAGTTTTACATCTTGGATGGCATTATCACAAAGAGTGGAAAATTATGAGCATCATTGCTTGAGAAATAAAGGAATGACAAAATACAAGCATGAACATTCACAAAGGCTCTAGTAGATTAAAATAATTTAAATACAACCATCAAACTGACGATGGCCATTGAACAATTCCTCTTCTCCTTTGTTTTAGATGGAGTATGAGAATCTAAAATCTCAACGATAACTCAGAGCTTCCGTTAGGTTAGATAATCAAAGTCCTTCAATTTCAATTCTTACATTCACACCAAGTTGTGGCCTCCTCAATATTAGATTGAAAACTTTGCAAAATGTATACCAACACTTAAAACAGAGTTTTTATACCAATGCAGACGCAGAGAGAGGAAGCAATGGCTTTCAAAACAGACCTTCCAAATGCCACTGTATCCCCGTATCTTCAACTGTTCTTCTAAATCCTGAAATCTATCAACCTCCTGAAAATGTTATGCCCAGTCAAAAACCATTTAAGAGCAATGAAGAGTTGATCTGTGGCAGACAAAGTCACCGCATTTGCTTTGGCTATATATGAAACTAAAACAAAGAGAAGGGTAAATCACCTGAAAGCACATTATATCAGCTGACCATAAGCCAAGCTCAAAAAGTATACTTCTCTTTCTCCACTCCCAATCTAACATATGTCGAGGTATGTGAAAGTAAAGTTTGCTCCGATGGTTAATAGCAAGATACTCAGCCAGTATATTATAGGAAAGAACAATAAACTTCTCTGCAAACCATACCAATAAACCCATGATTAAATCAGAAGTCCCTACAGAATTACATGCTTAGTATAAGAAGAAAAAGGTCCTATAATAACTCGATAAGCTTGTTTAGAAGTAATATACTCGATAAGCTTTGTTTAGAAGTAATATACTCGCTCGACACACATACACTTTCCACAAGGATCACATCATTTTTTGATGTTTTCAATTCTTACATTCACACCAAGTTGTGGCCTCCTATAATAACTCGATAAGCTTTGTTTAGAAGTAATATACTCGCTCGACACACATACACTTTCCACAAGGATCAAAATATTTCCATAACCAACATCTTTCACAAGTACATACTTCCACGTAAAAGTCAAAATGGTATATTACCCGAATTAGGAGGCGGCGCCGTTTTCACATACTCCCAATCCCGATAATCCAAAGGCTTCGGAGGGCGAGCACGGAACTGCTGAGACGGTCGAGAAGCTGGATTCTGATTGAAAGGCGAAGCTTGGCGGAACTGATGGTTCTGATTCTGAACGAATGGTGGAGGTTGTCGAAACTGTTGATTTGGGTAGTAACGCGGAGGTCGATAAAGCTGCTGGCTTTGATTGTAAGGTCGCGCTCGTGGATTGAAACCTCTACCTGCTGCTTGGCGGATACCCAAATTGGCTTCTCGAACTGACTGGAAGTGCGTTTCTCCGGTCACAACTTGCTGGTCTCTTCCACCGTTGTATGGCATGTCTGAAAAGCACCTTCTCCATTGCTTTCTACCACCTCGATACTGCAACAGAAGACGTCAAACTTACTACCCTAGTACATATAGCTAGTCTTATACGTAAACAAATAATTGGAGAGAGATAGAGAGTACGGAAGAGCGAGAAGACATGTTGGGAGTGTCGGTGGCCGCAGCGGCGAGGAATCGAAGAGTAGAGCTCTTCATCTACAGTGAATTCCGCTTCGTAGGATCGGTGTTAAGGCGCTTTGGAAACATACGATTTGCGTTGTATCTATTCAACGACGTGCCGTTTACATTGGTAATCCTGTAAAATTAAAACGGTAAAACCTACCATATCAGTCGTTTGAAGAACAAATGTAACTAAGGTGTAGGTTTTTCTACATTTCTCCACCGTTTGATGTCCATAAAATGTCATCAGACGGTTCACGACAAGCAAGATACTACAATCAAACTTCTTCCTTGGACTTCCCATATCACTCGCGTACATGGACTCGAAACTCCTGCACAGTGGTGGAAGATTGTTTTGAGCTAGGAAACGATGTCGTTCTGTTTCTCTGTATCAACTCCGCAGTCTCCGTCTTTCTTATCCAAAACGAGGCCCTTTAGGGGAGACAAAAAACCGGCGGCCGTCTCAGTCAGCTCTCGATTCAGAGCGTCCTCTGATATACCTGATTATCTCTCGGCTGATTGGTATGCTAATTGACTATCAGATTTTCTTTCGATATTCTTATGCATGATTGCTCATAGCTCGATCAGACGATCACGTCTGTTTTTACCTCTTCATTTCCAGTAAAATTCAAATATTTGTTGAACTTTTTGATCGATCTTATATGCTCCTATTGTTGATATTATGAAATTACTTATATCTTTGGTTGCTTGTGATTCAGCAAGCAACTCAGTCATCATGGGAAATTTTTTATACGAACTTTTCGGTATTGTTGAATGGAATATATGATCTTTTTGCCTTGTTCATTGTCAAATAGGGAGAGACCTATTAAAAACATCAAAAAATAAGTTAATTCGAGAGAATTTGCTATGAAATTCAATTCCTTGTTGATGTTGTATTAGTGACTTGAATTTTATTTTCGGTATTGCAGGCTTGAATCTCGTAGAAAGAGACCTTTTGGCCCAAGGCTAAATGTAACTCCCTTACGATGCAAATTAGCCTTGAATTCTTTTTTTTCTTATAATAATTATTATGGTATGTCCATCTTTGTCAAATTTTTTCTTTGTAGTTTAATGCAGAAGAAGCCGTGCAGCACCAGCTTGATGCACTGAAGTACAATGATCAACCACGTCCAGATTATGGAATCGAGGTTATGTACAGGGTAACTCTTAATCCCAGTCCGTGATGCTTTTTATTATTAGTTTTTCCTCCTTTGTGTTTTACCAATGATGTCAAAAAACGGCATTCATTGATTCCGTAGTTGAGGAGACCAGGACTGTTTCAGGTGGTGGTGAGGTCCTCCAATGCCTGATTGAGTAGTTAGCAGTGTAAAATGGTAGACGAAGAGAGTTGAGATATTAGAGATGACAGAGAGCTTATGCCCTCCCTTCCCCCCTTTTACTGTGGCTTTACATGTATAAGAGCGCAGGAGAGAGAGAATAGAAATATGTGTGGGGAACATTGTTTTATAGAAGGTTGAGAAAATTGTAACTGGTGTTGTCTGTTGCCGTGACAGTTTGCTGGATTTGACCCATTTGAGAGGTCGACCTATTTTGGACCCTTCTTTGATTTGGGGCAGGTCAGTGATTTGAGACGTTTTTGCCATGTCTGTTTCTTTGTATGCTATATTTGTTATTTCTCTGAGTTGCCATCATTATTGCAGTTCGAAAGATTTAGGCGGATTTTTCACCATTCAACCTATCGTGTTTTGCTTGGGCACAAAGAGAGAAAAATACTAAGCAGTTTGTTGGTGAAAGAGGTTTGATTTTTTTCCCCCAATTGTTTAGTAATTACATGATGTTCTAATTTCCAAATGAGCTCACCTGTTGATGCATACATCATGCTATACATATTCATCGGGTCAAGTAATGACTTCATGCGTCTAAGCTCCTCTCATATGGAACAAGATTTCCTTGTCTCCAAATTAACTATGTTTGACCTTTATATTATTGTGGAACAGGATAAATTCAAGCAGCGAGTTTGGATACGAGGAAATCGCCCAGAAGAGGAAGAAATATTTCAATTCACGATGGTTCAGGTAAATACAGCCTTTGTTTGAGATTGTCTTCTCACACATGTACATAAAACGAGATTGGCATTTACTTTGATCAGTTTTCCGTCTAGAATAATTTATTGGAAGGTAGCATTCTATCACTAATGAATGAACATCCATGAAGAATATTTTATCAGCGAATATTATGGAGTATATCATATTGATTATAGTCTATAGTTGTGGTGGTTCTAATTCTCTGCCGACTGTATTGTGCTAGGGCCATGCTTCATTCAAGGCTGGTCATTAGTTGTGACTCTTAAACTAGTAAGCTATACAGTAGTTGTGCAATTGAGGGTATTAAATTTGTTGAAGTAGATCATCTTTGTTTAAATTTAGCTAGCAATTCACTCAAAATATTGTCCTGATTTTTTGAACACTGTATTCTTTGATCATTTTTATTTGTTGGGAAGTTTGTTCCCACACATTCAGACAAACTCAGGGCACGTGCCATATCAATACACTGATTTGTGGCTTGTCATTGCAGAGAGTTGGTGGTTCATGGGATGGTTATTGGCTGACGGAATCTCTTTTAAATGATGGAGATGCTTTTGCCGGTGGTCTAGCCTACTAAGCTGCAAGTGCAGATGGGAGATGGGAACCCGATAATTAACTACATGAGGTAAGGTTGAAGAATTTCATTATATTCCTACTCAGCCTCAGAGTTGTGTACATATTGTATTAAACAAAGATCATGATAAGCCCGACTGATTGTTGTAAATTAAAGCTGTATATATTATTCTAACGGGTAAGTTCGTTTGTCCTTGATTCTCCTCATTGGCATTATCTGGTTGGCTTCTCTTGCACCCCACCAAATCTTGTTCTTTTATCTCCCCTAGTCATCGATGTTCATTCATATGAATAAGCAAATTCGCCTGCTCCATACACAAGCCTGAAATTTTGGAACGCTCCATCTTCCAGAACAAGCTCAGTTGATATATACTGATATGCAGAGTTCATAAAAAATTTCTACGGTAGATTTAACAATTTAGCATGTCATCCAATCTAGCAAAGGCAAATGTAATTTCAGTATCGGATGGGATGTCAATGAAAACCTCAGCGTTGAAGCATTAATAAACCGATTTCCATCGGTTTTATCACATGATCGCATCCTAAACACTGGCGCAAGTTTGATCTTTTATGCACGCCCATAAAAGGAAGAGGAATCCTTCTGATTTTGATCTCATTCTTGGGAGCCTTTCACTGTCTAGCCATAGAAAAATAGAAGGAAAATTTCAAAATTTCAGACAGAAACACCCTTCATAGTTCTTCCAACACCAATAGACTACAAAATTTCAAATTGTCTACAAACGATTAAATGAGTTATAGAAGGTCATTGGTCCACAACAAGTACATGAATTATTGAAGTCATTTCACTAATCAGATTTTGATGTTAACAGTATATAGCATGAAAAACAAAGGATTACCAACTTCACTGCTAACTTTGCAACATCATTTCTTTGCCTGAGTGATGAATTTCGTGAGGACATAGCAGTCAGGCGGCGTAATGTTTGTGTAATAGTTCTGGATGGTATCTGTGATTTCGAATCCAAATTTCTTGTAAAAGTTGATGGCATCATCATTGTTTGTTTGCACATGCAAGTAAATCTCAGAAATATTTTGCTTGGAGCAGAGATCAAGAACATGATTCAACAGTCTTGTACCTGCAAAATCCAGGCATTATATCAGTATTCCCATTTTGCCAAAATTTTCACAAATTTTCATTCTCTGTTCAGAGGGATGATTTCATAAACTAAAATTTTTCAGCAAAATGGATTTGGAACTGTTCTTCATGTATCTGTAGCATAGAGTTCGTGACAACTTTGTAGATCTAATTTACTTGCGACTTGAAACAAAAGGCAAGGAATCAGTTTATAAGAAAATTCTGGAATGAACCAATTCTTATTCAAGGATCATTTTCCCTGAATGATTTGTATAAGTGGTTCAACTTTACTCACCAATGCCTAACCCTCGGTATGGTGCTAAAACACCTAATGTCATTATGTAAACACGAACAGCCCCACCTTCCTTCTTCTCCAGCCGGCATGCAATTGCACCAACACAAATGTCACTGTAATATGCTGAACACAAGTAAAATGAAGAAGTTGTCAGAAAACCCGATAACTGATTCTTGAAGGAATGTTTCTCCACATAATATATATATACACAATAAGACCTCAATACACGGGAATGTGGCTTCACTATATGCTACGCTTACGTATTTATCTATACGGTATTCCATGTCTGCACAACATGGAGGCATCACATAGTATAAGCAGCATAATATTTAATTCTGCGCTACAAATAATTGTAATATCAATAAGGGATGTTAAATATATGTTCTGCAGATTTTGATTATAATTAGGAAGTACTCAAAGCCTCAGACTGCTTTTCACAGATACTGGCATACTGCATTAAAAATTACAGACATAAGATTTCAGTAATATGCCAAACTGGGAAAAGGTTACAATGTCAAACAACAATATACGAAGGAAACAAGCATGGAACACTCAATGAGTCAATGGTTAACAGTAAGTACTTAAAAAATGAATTACCAACAATTAGGAGCTTGAGATTAGGTATTGAAGACAACATGGGGTACATATATATATATATATATGAAAAAGAAAGAAAGAAGGTGATAATATTGATATTCAATGAAACAAAAATGAAAAGTCATTGACAGCAGTAATGTGAAATAATGTGAGGAAGACCAGATGACTGCAGCATTAATGAAGTGCGACACAATAGCCAATTGGGAATCCAAGAAGGGATAAAAGGCTAACATCACAATGTCAATATTTCGTGAAGATACTGGATGGTCAAATGAGCTGCATTGAGAAATTGGTTCTTGATAGAAATGAAAGGTGAAAGAAGAACACATGATTGATTATCAGAAAATGGCAAGGACTTAAGTTGAGTTGGGTATTTGGTTCTTTCTCCAATCTCTGATTAAATCACCTTCCAAAACATAAGCATTTAACCAGAAATAACACACTAGAAGATAGCAGAATTGGAATAAATATAGATATAACGGTTGGATTAATTGCACTGATACCTGCAAATCTTTTATCTACAACAAAAGAGCTCAAAAATAATCATGAAGAGTCTCTATTGCAGCATGCAATATACATCCCCAAAATGTCAAACCCAAATCTTAAATTAATAGAAAACTTCAACCAAACAACAATCAAATACGAAATAATATGAACAAGAAAAACCCGAAAATGGCTGTTCATGGAGAGCAAAAGCAAGAAAAGAAAAAGACCTAGTTTAGTGAAATCCCCGGAAGCGAGGGCATCGGCGTAATACTTATCGTTGTAGCGAACAGGAAACAGCGCTGTATTGAGTTTCTTGAGCTGCATCACATTCTTATCCCTCACTCCATCCAACGATATCGATACCTCACGCCCTGCCCCCATTATCCTCTTCTCCTCTTCACTATGTACCTATAAATCTGAGCTGCTGCCGAGGAATATAGAAGCTACTTAGCGTGGGTATATCAGATGGAAAAGAGATGAAGAGAAGAACGAAGTTCAAGAAGTGCGGAATTGGGGTTTCTCTCTCCCAGCAGCTTTCGGGTTGATTTGCTTTTAAGCCTTCGGCAGGCGTGAAAAGTGAAAACCACAAAACCACGAATCCACACCTGTATTAGCCCACAAGCTACAGTGGTGTCTACTGTCTACAATTTTAGACCCAATATGGTAACGGGCCGCTATGCTGTTTTTTTTTTTTTGCTTGTGTTATCCAACCTCTGGCCTCTGGTTTTAACACTACGCTTGGGCCTATAACCATCGACTGTTAACCCATTTGATCGATCAATTAAGATCAACTAAGCAGAACCCATTTGATCGATCAAACAGATTCTGTTGTCGTTTAGCCAGGAGCCTGTGATCTCTATATAGCCACATCAAAACTGTAGAGATTGGAAAGCTGAGTGAAAGATGATCGAGAAGAAGAATAAGAAGCCAAAGGCTGTAATACTAGGAGGGAGCATAGCGGGGATTTCATGTGCACACGCCCTCATTTTAGCAGGATGGGATATTATCGTGATTGAGAAATCAAATTCACCTCCCAAGGGCAGCCCAACTGGTGCTGGACTCGGAATCGACCCTCTGGCTCAACAAATCATCCAGTCGTGGCTTCCTCAATCTGAGCTTCTCCAAGAAGCCACCTTCCCTCTCAAAATTGATCAGGTATATATCCTTTAATGATTCTGTCCCCATCACAAATTTGATTGCTGTAATTGAATATATGCTCTTAACTGGAATTATTTTGTGCTGATTTTGAGAGTGAATAAACTTGATTTGGGCTTTGGCTATGTGTTTCTGTTAATTGCTTTTTACTTGAAAGCAAGCGACTTTAGATGTGATGATGCTGGGACTTGTATCAGAAGAAGTTCATTCATAGTTCAAAATCAAAGTTAAAAGCCACCAATTTTTCCATGTTGGATTTGTATTTATTTACAGAATATAGTCACTGTCGGAGACAAAACCGCTAGGATATTGACAAGAGATGAGAACTTCAACTTTAGAGCTGCACATTGGGCTGATCTCCATAGCCTTCTATGTGATGCTTTACCACCAGAAATATTTTTATGGGGCCATTTGTACCTTTCGTTCTGCATTTCTGAAGAACAAACCTCTGTTAATGTTAAAGCTAAATCTCTTAAAACCAATGAGATCATAGAGATAAATGGGGATTTGCTCATTGCAGCAGATGGGTGCCTCTCGTCAGTTCGCAGGACTTTTCTCCCTGGCATCAATTTGAGGTTTGTAATTCTGTATAAATGGGATTAGAGTTTTTATTTCTAGATGATACGGCGATGATGATATTGTAGCATATACTGATGGTATTATTCTGTAGGTATTCGGGTTACTGTGCCTGGAGAGGGGTGCTTGATTTTTCAGGAAAGGAGAATTCAGAAACTATTATTGGTATTAGAAGGGTGTATCCAGATCTTGGGAACTGCTTATACTTTCATCTTGGTAGTGGAACTCACTGTGTGTTATATGAACTTCCCAAGAAAAAGCTCAACTGGATATGGTATGTCAATCAGCCTGAGCCTGAAGTGAAGGTGCTTCCCTATTCTGATCACTTCGTCAAATTGCGCATCATATTTTTATTTTTACAATAAGCAGTAGGAAGCATTGCAGATCTTATACTTGTGAAAGACAATATGTTAAGTAGCTGTAAGTGTTTGGAGAAAGAAATAGACCTGTGACCTAGAACTTGCATGCTTAAGTATTTAGACTAGAGCATCTAAAATAGTAATTTGTGAACCAATTTTTTTCTTCCAAAAAGTAATTTGTGAATATGTGTTTTCTTGCCTTTAACTACTTTTTGACCTGAAATTGCAATGATGTGCTAGGATTAGTTACAAGTAAACTATGTATGTGAAACTTTGCAGCAATAAGCCAGCTCGAACTGATTATTGTTACTATTAACACATGCAGGGAAACTCAGTTACTATGAAAGTGAACAGTGATATGATAAATAATATGTACCAAGAAGCAGAGAAGGTTTGGCTTCCTCAGCTTGTACAGGTTATGAAAGAGACAAAGGAGCCTTTCCTAAATATTATATACGATTGTGATCCACTAGAACAAATCTTTTGGGACAATGTGGTACTAGTGGGAGATGCTGCACACCCTACAACTCCTCATGGTCTGAGAAGCACAAATATGTCAATTTTAGATGGTGCAGTTTTAGGCAAATGCCTTCACAAGTGGGGAGTGGAAAATTTACCTTCCGCTCTTGAAGAATATCAGAGCCTTCGCGTGCCAGTCATCTCACAGCAAGTCCTACACTCTCGACATATGGGTCGAATCAAACAGGGGTTATCTCTTCCTGATCGTGAGGCTTTTGATCCGATCACTGCATGTCCACAAGATTGCGAAGAGCTTCAACAGAAAAATATGCCTTTCTTCTCTGCTGTACCATTCTTGGCTGATTGATTGTATATTCTAATTCTTGGCTCATCGATTATGTGCTCCACTTGTTCAAGAAAGTAGATCATTTTTACTACAAGAAGAAAATAATTTCCCATAGTCCTTGTAGCTCTGTAGCCCGAAGCCATAGACGGGCCAGCTATAATATTGACATTATATGAATTGCTACCTTGTTTTAGTTCCGTAGTACTGTACATTCATTAGTGATAATTGGAAAGTCTCTGAATGCTATTAAAGAAAATATCCTCACAAAGCAT
>CAOGCB010125774.1:0-10625 GCA_948266635.1 Cnidoscolus chayamansa
AGAACCAGCCAACATTCTCTCTCTCCACCACCACCGCCGCCACCACCAATCAGACTGACTTTAGAGTCAACCATATGTGTTCTTTGTTTCATTAGACCTTACCAAACACAGCTCCGCAGACGCATGACCTTGTTTCTGTGATTTTGAGGAAAGGAACATAAAGATGATTGGTCGCAGAGAAGGTCCTTTGATGAGAAGCGCCTCCAACTCCTACCCACTGCTCAAATCGAGAATCGCAATCGCTATTGCCGTTGGGATTTTCCTTGGATGCGTCTTCGCCTTCTTTTTCCCTAGTGGATTTTTCCTTTTTAATCCCCATTTTCACTCTCGCAAACTCTCCAATTCCATTGCCCAGGTTCCTAACACTCATTTTTACACTCTCTCTTTTGGGTTTGATTTTAATGTTTCTCAGCTTTATTTCTGAATGATTTGTTCCTTTATAATGGATCCTGCATTTTCTTTTTCTAATGCTAGTCTGAAATGTGAGACAATTTCTGCTGTTTGTTTTACATTCTAAATTAGATGGAACCCAGAACAAAAATTCCATGGATAATTCTGATGTGATGGTTTTCTAGTCATGCTGATGTAATTAGGTATCAACTCGAAATGGGAAGCAAATTTATTAATTAAAATAATTTCTTCCTTGTGATCTGTGGAGATTCTTTCATAATGTTGCTAATTTTGTCATCAATTCTATGCATTTAGCTTTTAGCAGATGATCTGGGGATAGTTTGTTAATCACAAACGATAATTTTCCCGGTTGTTTGTCTTAGGTGGTGTCAAAATCATGTGAATCGTCTGAGAGGCTGAACATGTTGAAAGCAGAGTTTGCGGCAGCATCAGAGAAAAATGCTGAGTTGAAGAAACAGGTTAAGAAGCTTATGGAAAAGCTTAGATGGGCTGAACAAGGGAAAGATCACGCACAGGAGCAAGTTGCGGTGTTGGGCGAACAGCATAAAGCTGGGCCTTTTGGCACTGTCAAGGGTTTGAGAACAAATCCAACTGTCATCCCTGATGAATCTGTGAATCCAAGATTATCAAAGGTACTAGAGAAAGTTGCTGTCCAAAGAGAAATTATAGTTGCTTTAGCAAATTCCAATGTGAAGCAAATGTTGGAGGTTTGGTTTAATAGCATCAAGAAAGTAGGTATACCCAATTATCTGGTTGTTGCTTTGGATGATGATATTGCTAATTTTTGTGAATCAAATGATGTTCCTGTGTATAAGAGAGATCCAGATAAAGAGATTGATTTGATAGGAAAGACTGGCGGTAACCATGCTGTTTCAGGATTGAAATTTCATATCTTGAGAGAGTTCTTGCAGCTGGGATATAGTGTTCTTCTCTCAGACATTGATATTGTGTATCTGCAAAATCCTTTTGATTTCCTTTATCGTGATTCAGATGTGGAGTCCATGACCGATGGCCACAACAATTTAACAGCTTATGGTTATGATGATGTCTTTGATGAGCCTTCTATGGGTTGGGCTCGCTATGCTCATACAATGAGGATATGGGTTTACAATTCTGGCTTTTTCTACCTTAGACCTACAATCCCTTCAATTGAGCTTTTGGACCGTGTAGCCAATCGTCTTTCTCATGAGAAGGCCTGGGACCAGGCAGTTTTCAATGAGGAGCTCTTTTTCCCTTCACATCCTGGGTATAGTGGACTTCATGCTTCCAGGAGAACTATGGATTTCTATCTCTTCATGAACAGCAAAGTCCTTTTCAAGACTGTGAGGAAAGATGCTAAATTGAGCAAGCTCAAGCCTGTGATTGTTCACGTTAATTACCATCCTGATAAGCTTCCACGAATGAAAGCGATAGTGGAATTCTACGTCAGTGGCAAGCAAGATGCACTGAAACCATTCCCTGATGGGTCAGACTGGTAAAATTTAGTTTTTCCTTGAAAGTAGCCTCCTCATTTCCTGTTTAATCTTCAAACATGTTGTAGACTTGTAGCGAATGATCGAGACATATGGCAAGGCCAAATTGAATGGAAGCCTTCTGAGATAAGTTTACGTCCTTGTTACCAAACCTTTATCAAATGATCATCTTAAATTTTTGCTCCTTTGAAGATAGATTAATGTAATTATATGTCTGTGTTTAACTTTGTTTAATGAGCCATTTGCAACTTCAATTAGTCATTCAGTTGTGTTTTCTTGTAACCTCTTGATATACCACGGCACAGTTTCTTTTTATTTTAACTACTTCTTATGGCTCTATAGTTTGAGGCATGCAAGGAAATGCAAGAACATCTTGCAATAATCGATTAATGGATAGTGCATGCTGAAAATGAAACCAAAGTGTTGTCTATGATCTTGAGCCTTACATTGGAAGAGACTGGAATAATCGACTCTACAACTTAAAAGATATCTGTTGAAAATTTTAGTTTATGGCCACTAGCATGCAGCTGAGACCTTCGCCATTTACAAGAGATTACCAAAGCCTAATTCTAAGAAAATATGCACGTCCCTTTTTGGAGTTGCTACTTGCCATGCATTCTTAGCTCCTGAACCTGTGATTTAATGAAGGATTCCCTCTGAATAGCAGAAAGAGGGACTTCAGGATTTGTGTTGTCCAAGTCATAATTGAGTACTTTCTCATCATTTAATGAACATTCTGTATACTTGACATCACTGCATCAGGATTCAGGAGGGACGTGCTTACCTGCCTCAGATATAAGTGAAAGTGAGTTTCTATCTTCAAAAGACTGATGAATCTCTACTATGCCTCATTATGTCCACTTGAAGTTGATAATACTTCAATGCTATACTTTCCTGAATCATCTGAACTACTCCTGCAGTTCCTCAATTTAACCTGATTCTTTTCTGTTGAAAATATTGTACCCTGACCACTTCAATCTATGATTCTTTTTTTTTGTTTAAAGTGCATGATGGAAATATATATATATAGTAGTATCAAAATGTGCCGTGACATTAACAAGACTGGATCTACTGAATGCAAATGGCATCCAAATAGCATCCCCAACTCCTAACAATGAATTATTAAAATGTTAATATTAATAATAAATAGAACCCCACCTTTCTAACAGAGATGGAGATGAACTCTATGAATGGCTTCCCTGTCTTCCCTTTGACTTTCTTTACAAAAGAACTACTAATGTTGCTTCTGGACCCTTTCCTTTATAGTTATGAACTCTACAACAATTCATCAAATCGATTGAATTGAAAACTGAACCTAGTCATAGGTTATAGTTCCCAGCTTCTCATGAATCACAGAACCATCAACATGAAAGTTCAGACTAAGAAACTTTGCAGTTTGGGGATGAATCAATGGGCAGTTTAAACGTTCAGTAGGAACAATTATTTGAAGCCAAGCCTGAAACTGAAATAAAAGCTGTTACAATCCCACATCGGAAAATAGAAGCAATAGCTAAAGCGTTACGCCTATAAATAAAAAGCGGGACGCATCGGTCAACATACTTACCTGGACGGGGTCAATGGGTGATCAAGAAGGCCCATGGCCTAGGTCGGTGACCTCCATTGCACTTTGGAGGGGTGCTGGTCTAAGGTCTCCCCAAGCTGGGAGAGCCTACGTCGTAATTTGTGGCAGAGGGGGCCTGCGTTCGCGCGGCCCCTGCTAATTTCCAGTCCCAAATCTTTGCTATTTTTCATTCCAAAATCCAGTTGACTGTTAGTCACGTCGAAAAAATTTTTATTGAATTTTTTTTAAAAAAGAAATTTAATTTTAATGTAGTTAAATAATTATATTAAATTAATTTGGAAGTTTTTAATTTTAATGAGTCGACTTACATGCATATACAAAATTTTCTTATAATTACTGATAAATACCAATTAATAATTCATATATAAGAAAAAATAGTTATTTTAAGTATCTTTTTATTTTTTCAAGATATTTATTTATTTGTTTTTAATTTAATAATTACCTGTGAGCTTTCCATCTTCAAAACTATTAATTATTAAATATATTAATTAAAATATTAAAACTTAGTTTAATATATTAGAATTATTATAAAATTAGATGGACCAAAGAAGAAAAGAGAATAAATATCTGAAGTGAGCAAATCCAGTAGTATGAAGAACTTAGTATTAATGTATTTAGTATATTTCCAAAATGTATAATAATAATCAGTGGAATTTGAATCCCACAAATTAATTACATATTTTCCAAACATTTTTATATTAAATACATGAATCTCAACATATAATTTACTTGACAAAACAAGGTTTGATGAAAATGTAGATTTAAAAGAGAAATGAATGCTTATTATCAGATTTTTTTTTTATATGGATCTTATGATTCTAAGAAGTAGAATCATAGGTAATTAAATCCGAATTTAACTCGATTAGTGAGTATGGGTCCATGGGATTTGGACTGAGGTGAAGATGGAGAGAGCAATAGGTTGTGATTCTGAAGTCAACATCATAGCTTGTCTTGTTTTTCCAAGCATGTGTCCCATATGACAATTTCATTACTCCAATCTTCTCTTCTTCAATCCCACCAAAAAAATAATTAATTTCATATAATTTGTTTTTATGGGAATGAATCTTTTCACATCTTATCCACACATATCCATGATAATTTTTTGTTGGGATTTTCTTTCTTCCTGGAATTATTAGCTGTTGATTCCATTTTCTTAATGAATCCCCTCATCATCGGATTCTGGATTCTGCATCTGAATTCTCTTTCTTTCAACCCAGAAGCTTGAGTATGTATGTGACCTTCCCCACCAAATAGGAGCTTTCCCGAAGCCTGCCCTGTTTTTCATTTATTCTTTCAGATGGCTCCTGCCTTTGTTTCCTTCAAATCATTGCGTTTGTAGCCTGATTCATTCGCTTCCATCTTCTTTTTACTAAAGAACCATTCTTTTTCATCATTTCCTCTTTAAGTGCCCATTTTCTCATTCATCTTTCTCCCTAGTCCAGTGGGTTAATTGGGTTTGAATCTTTTGTTATAAAATTACCAAATTTGTTTATGATTCTTCAATTGGGAATCTGGGTTTTTTCTTTTTCAATTGTTTCTCTTTGTTTTTTCAAAAGAAGAATCTATATTGATCGTTGTAGAGGTAACGTTGTCATTTCTTTGTCAGGATGCAGCTATTGGTTACTCCTGATACTACCACTTTGAGTTACTGGTTAAGCTGGAGGGTCTTGCTATGTGCAATCTGTGTCTTCACCCCTATGGTTGTAGCAGTATTTATTATATGGAAACATGAACGTTTTGATCATTTGAGAACTTGCAGAGGGAAAGCTCAGCAACAGATAAACCATTCATTGTTTGAAGATAGAGTTTGGAGGACATGTCTTGAGCAAATCCACCCCATTTGGTTATTGGTTTATCGAGTTATTGCTTTCTCTGTGCTTTTGGCTTCGGTTATTGCTAAAGTTTCTGATAATGGATTCGTCATGTTTTACTACTATACTCAGTATGCAATCTCTCCTCATTATTGAATAGAATATGATGTGGAATTTCCATTCCTCAAATATCTGAACCTTAAATGAAACTGCATTCGAGCTATCTAAGGCAGAAATTGAATTTTTTTTTTTCTTTATAATATGTAGAAGTAGGCATCTATTTCTATATCGATTATCAAATAGCTTTGAGCCCATACTTTTGACAATTGATGTTTCTTGAAATTTATAAACTCCCAAGTAATTTGAATGTCTTGTTATTAAATTGAACTCTGCAATCCATCGACCCAGAATTTTTCTCCCTGTGAAATGTGATAATATGGGTAGGATTTGGCTTTTGTGAGTCCACTGACATTAGCTGAATTCATTCTTTATCCAGAACCACAATCTTGGTACTAGCCATATATCCCATTTAACTTCCAGATTCTCTCTGATTTTGAAATGTAATTCTTATGTTCCAATTTCCAACTTCAGCTTATGGGGTGATTTTGGGTGCTCAACAGGTGGACTTTCACTTCTGTTACCATTTATTTTGGGGTATGTGTTTTCTTTCTCTGCATCCTTCTGCTGAACAACCATGAACGCTGTGTGATCCTATATATAACTTTTATTGCCGTCTTAATCATGAACGCTGTATAGTCCTATGCAACGTTTTGCATTTGTTTGAAGTATGTTTCTATCATCGTTGTCCTTTTGGATCGTTTTATATTACCATGTTCTTTATGTTTTAAACATGATTTGTAGTTGGGAGTGCTGCTCTCCATCTGGGGGTGTTACCGATATCATAAAATGGATATGACTGCATCTAATATCTATCAAACTAGGGATGATGCTGAAAAAGGCTACTATGTGCCTCTAATACACAAGGAAAGGTCAAATGTACACGATGCAAGAAAATTCTCAAATGTCAAAGAGGAAAATTACAGTTTTCAAGCAGCAACTGCTTTTAGTTATTTTTTTCAAGTTCTATTCCAGGTAGATTCTTTTCCAAGGTGAAATAGCTTCACTTGTATCTATGCACTCGATTTGTGAGCTTGCATTTTTTTCTCTCTGTTCTGTTGTGAACAGATGAATGCTGGAGCAGTGATGCTCACTGACTTAGTTTATTGGGCCATCATTTTTCCATTTCTTACCATCAAAGATTACACTATGAATTTTGTAAGTAACATATTCTCTATCAGCCTTGTTTTACATTCGCTTTAATGATTACTGCATCCAGATCTATCTGTAAACACATTTGATACACTGACATCTAGACACAACTTCTTGCTTCATTACATCATCAGTCACTGAAAGAGTTGTCGTTTCATGTTGGATAAGTTTAGGATTCTTCTATGACATTCATGTAGATGTAGTCCTGGCATCCATTTTGCCAAGCCAATCAGTTATCACTTATGCCAAGACTTTGGAAAGCATTGGGGTTATGTATAAAAGGATATGCACTTGGGTAATTTGGTATAAGTCTTGCTTTATTGCCGGGTTCTTAAGCACTTTGTCTGATTGCCAACAAGAGACCAACTGATGCTGTGACATTGTGTACTATTCTTTTAGTATTTTCATGTCTTATTGCTTAGGAGTGATATTACTATTTGGAGCTTTTTTAAGTGATATTACTATTTGGAGCTTTTTTAAGTCTAATTTTTTTTCATTTTGTTGAGCCCTGATGTTGTTGCCATCTTCTTGATCTCTATGGTGGTACAATCATATTACCATGCAAGCTTCCTTCTCCAACTTGTACAAACTACAATGACTAGTTGCTTCAACTTGAAACTTAGCTAGCCTATCCTGGTAACTTTTAATATCTTAGTATCTCATGAATAAGAATAACAGAATGATGCCATAACACATTTAAATCATTTTTCTTTGCTAACATTCCAACCTATAAAATAAATATTAATTTTACAATTGTGCTTGCATAGTATGGACATGCATTTACATGCATATGTAAAGCTCCTAGGATGCTAGAATTACATCCTGTGCTCAAAGAGATCTTGGTCTTAATTTGACTTGGAAGCAGTCCAGATGGCTTGACTATATTTTTATGTGTTTTATATATGTCTCTGGAGTTTAAAGGTTCTGCAAATTAGATATAGTGGCAGTATGTAATAGAGTCCTTGCTGTGCTGCTTCTATTTCTTCTCATCTTGGTTAACCATCTTCATAATTTTTGTTCTTCTTCACAACTTTTTCCTCGCCATGTAGTCACTGCATCTGAATGACCATGTTTTCAATAATTTCAGATGACAGTTAATATGCATACACTCAATGTTATCGTGCTCCTTGGTGATGCAGCTTTAAATTGTCTGGTACATTAATCTCTCTCCCTCTCTCTCTCTCTCTCTCTCTCTCTCTCTCTCTCTCTCTCTCTCTATTTTTTCTGATTCTTCTTGAATTGTCTTGCTACTTTTCAGCCATTTCCTTGGTTTCGGTTTTCGTACTTCATTCTGTGGACGGGTAGTTTTGTCATTTTCCAGTGGATTATCCATGCTTGTATATCAATTTGGTAAAATTTCGTTTCCCTCTTCTCTTTCCTCATCCTCATTTTTGTTTCTCACCAGTTGATTGTTGATATTTCAGGTGGCCATATCCATTTCTTGACTTATCATCACCATATGCTCCATTATGGTTTGTATCTCAAACATCTCATCACTCCAGTTTATGCTTCACAAAACTTTTGTTTGCTTTTTCATTCTCGATTCTAAGTCTGGGCTCTGTACATCACATTCATATTCTGGCATCTTCCTTGGATGTGAATTTGCAGGTACTTGCTAGTAGGATTGATGCATTTACCATGCTATGGTTTGTTTGCTCTAATTATCAAAATGAAACACAGCCTGTTATCAAAATGTTTCCCTCAGTCTTATCAATGTCCAAGATGACGAATATGATATATTTGAAAGCTTCTCCTAAAGCTGAAATGCATAGAGGCTCCATTACAGTCACACTAAAGGTAACCCAGTTGCAGGTAGGTTATGGCCCTGGGAAGACCTGCATGCTCAACTCAGTGTCTCAATGGAATCAAGGCGATTGTACAATTTTTTATTTGATTCTTCATTGTTCACCTTAAACAAGAGAATTGCATTTTCAAATAGCTTTTAAGCAATGGGGCAGTAGGATTTTCTCTTCTCAGTGCATTATTAGACAGAAATGTAAAATAAAGAAGAAAATAATAACAATTGGATTTCACTACTTTGTATATCACACAACCAAAGAGAGAGAAAATCATCATCTGATAGCAGCAAAGTCAATTCCACAATCACCAGTATTTATATAGACACCTATTGATTTGTTGAAATTACACATTAAATAAGCTTTTGACTTGCATGATTATTAATGAGTTTACTTGTGGATAATGGTTTTAAATAATATCGACACTGACACTGACACATCCAAAGCCATGCTTCTTTCGCTCTGATTATTCATGTCAAAATTAAATAGACAGTTTCATGCACATTCAGATATATATATATATATATATATATAAACACCCACAAATTCTGGGCTAACCAACCATTAAGAACTTCTGGAACATTGAAAATTAAACTGCTAGTCATCCAAACACATTCAACTATGTAGGTAAATTAACTAACCAACATAAACCAAACACCTAAACAGTTGTTCTTTATTACTACTACTTGATCAGATGATCAACTAGAACTCCTTTTCAAGCAGAAGTCTTAGCAACAGCTCCAGCTTCAGTGAGCAGAGGAATAAGTTTCCCTTCCTTATGAATGTCTGTTGTTTCTGCAAAAGACAGTAATATAAAACCATTAATAAGGAAATAACAAATAACAGATGAATCTGATGAAAAAGATGATTATTTAGACAGCAGGGCAAAAAAAAGCCATACTGTCACAGCCACCAATATGTTTGCCACCAATGAAAACATTTGGCACAGTTCTTTGCCCAGTCCACTCTGCCAATGCTGCTTGTATCTCAGCTCCATCACCTTCACAACACGAAAAGATCAAATAATAAGTAATTGATTAAATGGTTTAAGTTGGCCTTATAATGCTGAAACATTCTCACATAATGCTTTGAACTAATGTTTAATGGCTAAATACATAAAAGAGAACAGTCTAGATTGTTTCCATATGTTAATAGTGCAATCAATTGCCCAACTCCATCACTGATTCTTCTTTTCTTTTTCCCTTACTGTCCCCAAAAACACAAAACTTGACTTATTCCTAAAGAATCGTTTAATTAAAAAAGGAAAAGACAGATTTTATGGCTACAAGATCGGCAAATATCAGTCTTGAAGCAAAATTCAGGCGCAGAAGGCCATAGACTATACCAACCCACAAATTCTCAGAAAGCATATGAAAACATAACTGAAAAATTTTACTCATTTCCAATTCGGTACTATCACCAAACAAGTAGACAGCATAAAATTTAGTATCTTTTCTTGGGAAACGAAAAGATAAAAGGCAAGAATATAGCAAAATTGCAGAAATTACCCTCAGTATCCAACTCCACGGCCTTATATTTTGCTCCCAATTCATTAAAAAGCTTCTTCACGGTCTCGCAATAGGGACAAAACGTCTTGCTGAGAAACACCCAGAAAGCAATTTTCCAGTAAAAAAAGCAGACAATTACAAACAACAAATTCGAGAACAAAAACCTCAGAAATGGGTAGAGGGTAACCTGAAAACAACAACAGAGTTGGAAGAAACGAGCTCCTTGGCCTTGTCCATCGCCATCTCTGCCTCTCTCTATATCACACAGTGCTCTCAATTGAATTGTGCTTGTTCCTGGTGGAGTATGGCACAGCGGTTCGTCGGCATATATATATACACACAAAAAGGAAAAGAGAGGCAAATCTTATCGTGTAGCTGTAACAACTTATAAGAGTCCGTATTTAGATGAAAACGGAGAGATGATCTGGACCGTTTATTTAGATTTCAAAGTTTACACGTAGAGAATAGAAATATTAATATAATAATAATAATTTCTTATTTATCTTTTTTTCAAATATAATTCATATATATATATAAAAGAATAGAAAAATTAAATGAATTATTATATAGTTATAAAAATATTTAAAATTAAACTCTTTATACACATTAATTCAAAAAAAGTAAAAATTGACCTTAATTATTTATATAATTTTACTAATTTCAATGAAATTTATTTATTTATTTTTAAAATTATATAATATTTTTTACAAAGTCAAAAAATAACTTAATTGTTCTAGATATTTATATTGAAATATTTATTAATTACTACTCTTTTA